>PVJS01014232.1:0-40687 GCA_004027185.1 Glis glis
GCAGAGAATAGGCTCCTGGAGGGGCGGACAGCCTGGGCTCTCTCCACCCTGTTGATTGTTTCCTTCACTGTGCAAAAGCGTTTTACTTTGATGTAATTCCATTCTTGTTTTAAAGACTTCTCTAAGTGGTTATCATCCTTCGTATCTTTCTGTAAATGTTTTTTTCTCAGTGGATTTATACTATTAATTCTTTCATTTTAATCTTATGTACATAACACTCTTGTATAAATGCGTCCTGGTTTTACTAATTCTCCTGGGTTTGTGTGTGTGTGTGTGTGTGTGTGTGTGTGTGTGTGTGTGAGAGAGAGAGAGAGAGAGAGAGAGAGAGAAAGACTGGGGATTGAACTGAACCCAGGGGTGTTCTACCTCTGAGCTATACCCCCAACCTTATTTTATTTTTTATTTGGAAGCGGGGTCTTACTAAGTTGCTGAGGCTAGCCTCGAACCTGCGTTCCTCTTTGTCTCAGCCTCCCAGGTACTGGGATTACAGGCGTGTGCCACCACACCAGACTAGTTATCCTGTTGATGAATATTTCTTCTGTTTAGTTTTCCACTGTTCTATATGTCCTGCATTCAGTGTTATTGTACATAGTGTTTGGTTATACGTTTGAATTTTTTTGTGGCATATATGCCTAAGATCTGATAGGCTGTGTGATATGTGCTTGTCCGCTCCAGGTCTCAATCCCCTGAGAAGCGTGTGAGCTCAGAGTGCTCCAGCCTTGGCCACACTTGATATTGTGCACGGTCACATCATTTTATAACGGACTGATAAGAGAATAAGTAGCCATGTGCATGCTATGATTTTACTTTGTTTATTAAATGGGGACTAACCTTTTCTTAGATCTCAGGTTTTATTAAAACAGTGTCTTTATTGAGCTCAGAGTTAATGATCCCTTAAGGAATTCCATGTCTCTTTTCTCTGCTCCAGAGTTAGGATTGGGTGATAAAGCCATAATTATGAAATTGTTACTTGGTCGTATTTTAAAGTCAGCATTTCTCATGTGGATCGCGGTCATCAAGGTGGGCGCCTGTCGATGCAGAATGGCTTGGTAGTACTGAAGTGAGGTTTGCCCCTTCACAGGCTCGGCCTTTTTACTGAAGAGGCCAGAGCAGGGGTGGATAGAACTGCAGGGTCTTTGCAAAAACAAAGGTGTCAGCACCAGTTCATAGTCATCTATGTCAACATTAATGTGTTTATTGTATTTTTAGTGAGTAAACATGGAAAATTTCTTAATCTCTATTTCTAGTAGAATAACTCAATTAATGTCATACAAACATAGTCTCTTGCTCTAAGAATATTTCCTAAGACCAGACATCTTGAGAAGTGTTGCTTTAAACATGTCATACATGTACAAGCAAACAGTTTATTCTTGCTAAGGGTGGTCACTGAGAACGGAATCTCAAGGAGGAATGCAGGTTCAAGGCCAGCCTCAGCAACTTAGTGAGAGCCTCACTCAGCTCAGAGGTAGAACGCCTCTGCGTTCAGTTCAGTACAATTCCTTTCATAGATGAATTCAGTTGACCTTCAAATTACCTATCAATCTTAAGTGAGTTTTCAGTTTTTTGCTTAACATTTTGTTTATAGCAAGATTATATTTGTAAATAAAATACCTTGCAGGTGCTGACCTTAAGGAAAGAGCCAAAATGCATTCCAGTGAAGTTGGTCCTTTTGTCTCCAAAGTAAGAGCGGTGATTAATGAGATCGGTAAGCACAATTCAGTTCTCCTTTCAGCATGCCGAAGTATCTTTCATGTCAGATTTTAAGTTATATGTAAACGTTGGTCAGGAACTTATTCATTAAATAATAATGGCCTATAGCTGGTTACTTTAAGCTAGCAAGTATGTGAAATATAATTACAGATACCTCCTATGTATGATGGCAAGGTATATGAAAATATTTGTTAGAAATCAGAATAATTTGGCATAAGCCATTGACTTCAAATATGTATGTCTTTTAAATAAGTGCCTACATAAAAATATGTAGATTTGGAATTCTTTTTTGTTTTTTACATAAACAGGATCATATTATTTCCTTAGAACCATAGTATGTAAGAATTTACTTTATTGCTATTAATTTTGAATTTACATTTGCTTACTAATCCAGCCTTATCCAAAATTTTAAACGATTCTTCATCAACATTGTTTATTTTTGTTTTTTGCTGTTTTTGTTGTTTACACTCAGTGAGTGTGCTTGTACATGAGGATATATTCTTGAACATGGAGTTGCCAGCCGGGCATTGTTTGTTCATTTTGTGTTTTGTAAATCCTGTCATGGTACGCTGACAACACTGGAGTAGTTCATATCACCATCAACTGTGAGGCAGTGTCTCTTCCCTCACGCTCCTGCTGGCATCTAGCGTTGCTGTTTTTAAGTTTGTCAAGGGAAGACCAAGGCGTTGCGACACATTAATTTGAATTCTCCAGATGCTTCTGTGATGTTCTTTCAGGTTGGACTTGTCTCCCCTTCTGAAAATCGCCTTTTCCCATCTTTCATCCTCATAGGATTCTTTGATAAATATTTATTTAAAAGACTGGGGATCAAACTATGTCCTTCCACATGCCAAGCAAGTACTGTATCACTGAGTACACCCTCATCCCAAAAGACATTTGTGTATTATCTTTTGTTGTTCACACATTACAGAAATGTATTCTGATGTGCTGCCGTAATTTAGTCCAGTAGCTTTGTGTGTGTGTGTGTGTGTGTGTGTGTGTGTGTGTGCGTGTGTGTGTGTGGTGCTGGGGATTGAGCCCAGAGATGTTCCACCTCTGAGCTACCCCTCCCCCAGCCCTATTTTCTGGAAACAGGGTCTTGCTAAGTTGTGGAGGGCCTCACTAAGTAGCTGAGGCTGGCTTCGAGCCTGTGATACTCGTGTTTCAGCCTCCCAAGTACTGGGATTACAGGCGTGCACCACCACACCTGGCTTAGTCCAGAAGCTTTAAATTTAAAACTTTTACTATTTGGGCAGAACTGGGTTCCCGTCATTATTCTTTTTCCTGGAAGATTTTCTTTGTTGATTCTCACAGATCAGTTCTTCCAAATGAATTATTATTATTATTATTATTATTATTATTATTATTTTTAAAGCAAAGGGGAAAAATACTCCATTGGGTCAGTGGTTGGAATTTCATTAAGTCTTGTTAAGAAAATGTGGACACTTTTATGATACTGAACCTTTCCATCCATGGTGTGCCTGCCTCTCATCGGGGAGGGACAGAGTCATGGATTTTTTAGTGTCCTTCAAGAAAGTTGTCTGGCTTTCTTCACATTGGTCTTGGTGTCTTGGTTAAAGTAGTGCTTGAGGGAAATTTACAACTTTAAATTCATGTTAATAAGAAACCACTGTCAGTAGATAACTAAGCTTTACCTTAAAAAGTTATTTAAAAATGTTATAAGTCTAAGGAAATGCAGGGAAGGACCAACCCAAGGTCAGAACTGAGTGACCTAGAAGCCAGAGGTACAGTAGAGAGGGGCAGAGTGAGGCCAGGCCCATGAGAGGGAGCGCAGCATGTCCAGTAAGACACCGCAGAGGACAGAGGCATGGCTGACACGCTGCAGAGGTGGTGAAGATGAAAAGACCTTCAGAACACTACGTCCATAAATATGAACTTTCTGTTTTGAGAAGAAATCATAGGCTAGAATAATTTTAGATGTTAGAGATTTAGGCCGGGTGTGGCAGTGCATGCCTGTAGTCCTGTGCTCAGGAGGTAGAGACAGGAGGATCACAGGTCCAAGCCAGTCTCATCAACTTAGTGAGACCTTGTTTCAAAATAAAAAAATAAAACTGAGCTAGGGATATAACGCAGATATAGAATACCCCTGTAATCCTCAGTACCCCACCCCGCCACACACACAAGATGTTAGATGTTTACATTTCAGGTGTTTGATCCTGTAAGGATCAGTACAGCTTTATCCAAGCTGTCCCAACAGGGGAGTGTAGTGAGACCTTACTCCTAAACTCATTATCTCACACCTGTATAACCCTTATACCTAAGTCCTACAAAACAGTGGAAGAAAGGGATAAGGGAACCCCATCTCGCTGTGAGCAGGGATGAAATCTAGCAGGTTGCCAAAAAGACCAAGCTGTGTTTCCCCAGGAAGGTATGGGTGGTTTCTGTTTGAAAGCATTAAATTTAATTCATTACATTAGGCAGTTGAGATAAAATCATATGTTTACCTCAGTTGAGAAAATACATTTGAGAAATGCCATTATTCATGGAAAAAGCTTCCATAAATTAAGAATAGAAGAAAATTCCTTAGCTTGATGAAAGGTATCCATTTCTTAATAGAAAAAGGTTAGAAGCCATCTCCTAAGATTAGTAGCAACACAAGAAAACCATGTCATCATCCCTGTCCAGTATTGTTCTGAAGTCTCATCCTATGTAGAAAGGTATGGAAAAAATGCAATAAATAAAGAGTGAAGAAGAAGAAGATGTTAAGAGTGCCCTCCTCAGATGTTAAGAGTGTCTGCATTGAAGAGCTAGAAGGTTAGCTGGCCGTGGTGGCACGCCTATGATCACAGCCACTTGGGAAGCTGAGGTGGGAGGATCACAAGTTCCAAGTCAGCCAGGGCAATTTAGTGAGACCCTGTCTCAAAATAAGATGTTAGAAGGGGAGGGGGGCTGGGGTGCAGCACTTGCCTAGCATTCACAGGGCTCTGAGTTCAATCCCTAGCCCGCCAGAAACAAAACAAAACACCCAAATAAACGAACCCCCAAACCAAAAATAAAAAGGATCAATACATTACTAGAATTGAGGGTATCACAAGATGACTGTATGTGAGACCCATAATAAAAATAATCAGTTGTCTTTTCTTTATATGAGCAACAGATAAAAGATGTCAAGGAAAGATACCATTGACAATAGGAATCAAAATGAGTCTAGAAATATATGCAGCATATTTGGAAAAAGTATGAAACTTTGTTGCAAGACATTTAAATAATGAAATGGAGACATATCTTCTTGAACAGAAAGATCAGTATCTCATAAATGCTGTATAGATTCAATGTAGTTACACTTAAATTCTCAGCATTATTTACTGAGGGGCTTGAACAGGAAGAGGCCCCCAAATAGCCATGAACTGCTACAGAAGGAAGCGAGGGGCCCTGCCACACCAGCACTGAAGACTCACTTCAATGATAGAGAAATTACGACGGTGTAGTATTTGCTTTGGGAGAGACAGGTGGGCCATGGAGCGTAACACAGAGCCCCAAAACAGACCCATCCACATGGGGAGCTGAGGTGGGGTTGAGGAGGGGCCTCTACAGTAAGCTCAGAGGAGAAAACTGAGACTTCTGGATGATCTTGACAGAGTGAAGGTTTTCTTAAGACATAAAATACACCAGATAAAGGGAAAGATGGATACGTTCTACCAGGTTAAACTTGAGTGTCTGTTGCTCAGAGGAGGAAGGTCTCCTGTGGGAGGAGGCTGCTCAGCTGGCAGGTGTCCTGGCGCTGGGGGAGAGGGAACAGTGCTGTGCAGTCCCAGTAGCCAGGTGCCCGGGGGTGTCTTGAAATTGTAGCAGTGTCAGTTATGGGACAAATTGGGGTCTGTCCTGCCATTGGATTCCACTTTCCCCTCTTGCCCCAGTGTTCACGTTTCGCACAACTGGTGAGTCTCTCTCCAGGTCTGGGGGGGAATGGACTGTGTGCTTGGCCTTGGTGGTTCCCTGCACCCCCGCTTGTTTTAATGAGAAACTTAAAGCGACTGGACTTCCTTGAAAGCTATTCTAGTTTATTCAAATAGAGATTGGAAAGTTGTTCTCTATTTTATTCAGAGTGACTAAATTTATTACTTTGGTGTTCCTACCTTCTTAGAAAGTCTGATCTTAAATAGTAACTCCCAAATCCCAGACCAAAATTCATCTCTTTTGCTTTTAAAAAGGGGGGGGGGAAGAGTGATGTTGCTGGTTGAGATGCTTCATACAGAGTAGATGGTAAATTTTTACATTTCTTAAACATTAGTCACTGTTACAAGTCCCTTCCCCTCTTCAAGTGTGAGGCATCTGGGTTGAAAGCAATAAACTGATTATCTTGAAACATTAGACATGAGCAGGGACACAGAAGCGAAGCCCTTGCGGTGTGCTGACCTGGGAGTGCCTCAGTTTCCCACTCCTCCGAGGCTTCGCGGCCGTGTGTGCCTTCCCTAGCCCTTCTCACAACTGGGACTCATACAGTATCGCATACAGGAAGTGGGCATGATAATGACCTGCCCACTGATGGCCATTCTTGTCTTCATTTTTTAATTTTCATTTTTCTGTGGTGCTGGGGCTCTGGCCCATGCTAAGCAAGTGTTTGCTCTACCACTGAGCTACATCCTCAGCCCCCATTCTCGTCTTTAGTAAGGATTTGGGTTAGGTGATATTTCATGAAGAGCTAGAAAACATTTTTTGAACTCTTTCTCAAATAGAAACTCTGAGGGAAGGCCTCTGGGGGTCTCTCGCCTGGAGGCACTGAAGAACTGCTGCACGGTAATACAGAAATATTTAAAATAGGATTTCACTAAAACTTTAGTCTGCAGATTCTAATTTGAGGTGGATGTTGTTTTTCTAAGTGATCTTCCACAGTAATCCTTTAAAATGCCAGGAGTTTCCAGCTTCCCTTTTTTCTCTCTGATGAGATAAAACTGCAAAAACTTTCATTTAGCTTTCTAAATGCAAAGCTGAATTTGCATTGAAATACAGGTAATTATGTTAAAAAGAACAGATTATGAAATTTCTCTACTTAGCAAACATCTTTTTTCTTAGGATTTTGTTATAAGGTTTTATAAAAAGAAATAATTTAATTTTGGAAGTTTTCAAATTCTGTAGTTGGCTTTCCTTTATGTGATTAAAAATCTACTGTTCATGTACATTTTTTGAGTGGAAAAAGCTGTGTCTATCAGATAAAAAGAAAATATTTTCGTAGAATGGTATGAGAACATTCTATATGAAAAGTCGAATGAATCTTTCTTTTTTTTGCGGTACTGGGGATTGAACCCAGGGGCATTCTACCTCCGGGCTACACCTCCAGCCCTATTTTTTATTCTTTATTTTGAAACAGGGTCTCACTAAGTTGTGGAGAACCTCACTAAGTAGCTGAGGCTGGCTGTGAACGTGTGATCCTCCTGTCTCAGCCTCCCAAGTACTGGGATTACAAGTGTGTGCCACCATGCCTGACTAAAAGTCAAATGAATCTTATGGGTAAATTTCTCAACTTCAACTTCTCAACTTCCTAGTGCTTTTCATTTTATTTTTTGTTATGTTTTGAATTTTAGAATTGGAACACATTTGAATTTTAGAATTGAAAGGCTCAAAGTAACACAAAATAAGTCATTAATTCCTTAGAACTGCCACAGTAGAATAGATGCATAGACATATCCAAGTTTTACCTGGGTTGCCCTCTGCAGAGGTTTTTACTGGAATCTAACTTTTTATGCCTTAGCCTAGCTCTCTTTGTGCAAGAAAGTGTTCTTTAAGGTTTGGTAACTCCGCAATCTTTCTTTCTACCATCTTATCTCAAGCTTGTAGTTACATTATATCTCAGAATGTAACGGTACTCTCAGGATGTCACAGGATCTGTTCAGCTTAGCATTTACTTAAAGATAGTACCACAAGTTGAGGTTTATTTTGTTGTAGAAAAGTTTTATTTTATACACTATTAAAGTGTGAACTCCTCTGAATTGACTAGGTATAAGTTTATTGAGGCACATTGGTTGAACAAAATCTCTTCATGTGGAGCCAGGAGATGTGCCTTCTGGTCCTCTCTGCCCTCTGCTACTTCCTGCATCTCCTCCCGCTGGTCAGAGCCACACATGGGTTTCATTTTCCACCTGTGCCTGACATCTAGCATAGTAAGGGGTATGTGGTAGGCACTCACAACATTCAGGCAGCTTTGTCGGGAATCCTGTCGGTGCCACGTCAATTCTGTGCTCCTGTCTTCAGATTGAACGCTCTCCTGGAATCCCCTTCAGCTTGCCTCTGACTAGAATTCTGAGAATCACACTGAAACTGGCCCAGTCTGATTCTCTCTCCCTCTGCCCCAGCTGCCTGTTGCTCCTAAGGAGTAAGTGATGAAGATATTGAAATGAATGTGGACGGAGCATTTCTTGGGTGTCCGTTTTGATAGCAAACTGGGAGAGCTGCACCTTAGCTAGATTGGTGTGGGAGGTCTATCTCAGCAGCTCAGGTTTACATCCAAGTGGAGCGTTCAGGCAGGCCGCTAGATAGGACTTTGGAGTTTAGCAAGCAATCCAGACAGGAGAGGTGGAGGGGGGTCATCAGAATGTGGAGGGTGTGTGCTGCCAGGGCACTGGGAGGGACTCACAGCAAGATGGAGACACGAAGGAAACGGTATCCTGAAAGCCAAGTGAGAATGTGTTTCAGGCCGGGCGTGGTGGCGCACGCTTGTAATCCCAGTACTTTGGGAGGCGGAGACCGGAGGATCCGGGTTCGCTGCCGGCCTCATCTCTCTCTCTCTCTCTCTCTCTCTCTATCTCTCTCTCTCTATCTCTCTCTCTATCTACCTAGTGAGGCCCTCCGCAACTTCGTGAGACCTGGTTTCAAAATAAAGTATAAAAAAATAGGGCCGGGGGTTTAGCGCGGAGGTAGAACGCCCCTGGGTTCAATCCCCGGTACCGCAAAAAAAAAAAAAAAAAGAATGTGTTTCAGGAAGGTCAGATAGGAGGAACTGTAAGAATTGCCTGCTCTGCAGGCATGGTGGCACACACCTGTAATCCCAGTACCTGGAAGGATGAGACAGGAGGACCGCAGCAATTTAGCAATATCCTTAGCAATTTAGTGAGACTGTGTTTCAAAATAAAAAGTAAAAAGGGCTGAGGATGTGGCTCAGAGGTAGAAGGCCCCGGCGTTCAGTCCCCAGTACAACAAAAAAGAAAGACTTGGCTGTTGGATTCTGCCCCATTGTCGCTGTTGGTGACTTTCACGGGCATTTTTGTTGTTTTGTAGAGGAGTGTTGGAGGTATGGGCAGCCGCTTCCTTATCTGGCAAATGATAAACAAGTTCCGTTCCTTGGGCGACTATGGGAGCACCCCCCCATTCTGCTCTAGTCTGACTGTTGGGCTTTTTATTGTGGGTTCCATTTAAAAACAAACACAAGCATGGCTCACGCTTGTAATCCCAGTACTTGGGAGGCTGAGACAGAAGGATCACAGGTTCGCAACCAGCCTCAGCTACTTAGTGAGGCACTTCGCAACTTAGTGAGAACCTGTTTCAAAATAAAGAATAAAAAATAGGGCTGGGGGTGTAGCTCAGAGGTAGAATGCCCCTGGGTTCAGTCCCCAAACAACTAGTTAAACAATCCTGATTACAGATAAGCTATAAGATTGGCAAGTTTTCTGTAAAAGATTATATATATATATATATATATATATATATATATATCTCCTTTTCTATAAAGCCTATAAAAATATTTGATTTATCATGGCTTAGTAATCATCTCTGACATGAGTCAGTCTTTGCATATGAATAAGGATGATTTTTTATTGAAGTTAAAAGTGTTGTATTTGTCACTTAAACCATTCAGTCATTATATTAATTATATAAAATGATAAACCAAGAAATATAAAACTTTTCCTTCTATTTCATATTACCAGCTAGAGATTTATACCTAATGAATTTGAAGAGCTTACATAAATTCTAGATAGTATTCCTATTAAGCATTTCATTTGAATTAGAATTGTTTGATACTTATTCACAAAAAAACCCAGAGGTGATTTTTTCTTAATTGGTGCACTGTAATTATATGTCATACTGAGGCACAGAATCATAGGACTATACACGCACACAACTCATGGAGCACTTGGCTCTGGCTTCTACCCTCTCTCCCTTTCCCTGTAAGTGTCCTTGAGATTGACCTTGGTGGTTTAACATGTTTATTTCAACCATTACCTTCTTTAAATTTATTTATTTATCTATTTATTTATTTATTTTTTGTGGTACTCGGGATTGAACCCAGGGGCATTCTACCTCCAAGCTACACCCCCAGCCCGATTTTTTATTCTTTATTTTGAAATAGGGTCTTACTAAGTTGCTGAGGGCCTCACTAAGTAGCTGAGGCTGGTCATGAACCTGTGATCCTCTGGTCGCAGCCTCCCAAGTACTGGGATTACGAGCGTGTGCCATCACGCCTGGCTGTTACCTTCTTTACATTTCTATCACCCTCTTCCCTCTCCTAACACCTTCTATCATTCCACTTTAGATATTAATGATTTATCACTATTTTGTACAAGTCACAACTCTTTTAGGTATTTCTTTTGTGCTTTACTTTATCTGAATGAAATAAAGTGTCATTTATTCTGAAAATATACCACAGTGATCATTGTCACATAATTCAAGAAGTTATACACTTACATTTTCTTTTCTGCTCCCTAAATGATTGACTTTTATTGTATATGTATTATGTTAAAAATTAATGCAATTTCAGAGTTTGCAGAATTGACAATCTCTGAAATAGACCTGAAATATTTATTTATATTCGCTGTGTCTTTTGTGTTTGTGTGATGGTCAATGGAAGTTTTAAATATGTAAGTCTTGTAGTTAAATTAGATATAATCTAGCATGTATTTTACTTTTTTATTTTCCTAATTTGATGTAATGACTGGAAATTGGAAGTGCCAAATTACGGTATTTGAGAGATTGGTTGATAGGATACTCTAGCTAATTGTCTTTATTAGTTTTCCACACGAGTGAATATGATGACTTACAGATCTCATTTTAGTTTTCTTTATCGTCTTGCCAAGAACGATGGAAAATGGGAGCATGTGTCTAGGGGTTATTTTCTTTTAGGAGCTAGCATCCCTGTCCTGATGAATCCTAGTTCAGTATATATTTAAACTTTACAATGTAAAATTTATGACTCTCTTCCTTGTTTGGAATTTTATTGCCTTTGCTGAGTTTCACTGGATGACAGTCACATTGGGACTTTGGGCAGTTCTGGGGAAAATTATACTTTTTACAGGAACAACAGGCTTAACAATCAAGCTCTGTCATTCCAAATTATTGTTCTAGAATTTGACAAGACCGAAAAAGGAATTCATTTTAATTCTTTGGTGTGTGTGTGTGGGGGGGGGTACTGGGGGTGAGCCCAGGGCCTCTGTACCACTGAGCTACATCCCCAGCCCTTTTTATTTTTTTTATTTTGAGAAAGGGTCTCCCTGAGTTGTACATACTGGCCTTGAATTTGTGATCTTCCTGCCTGAGACTCACTAGTAGCTGGGCTCACAGGTGTGCGCCAGCATATGTGGCAGTTTTTCTGTGTTGGTCAGCTTTTAATTCATAAGGAATATTGGAATATGTGTGTATTGTAAGCATTTAAAACTCTTTTACAGTTTCTCATTCTCTTTCTCTCATACCTAAGTAATTACCACTAGTATGCTAATTTAAATGTGTTTTTTGCACTTTTTCTTGACTTTTACCTGGCATATCTGTAGGCAGAAGGGTCTTTCAAGGCACCTTTGTTTTAAGATTGTGACATATTTCCTTTGTATTCGACTAGGAAACCTTACCCAGTGTGGGCTTGGGGATGCGCAAGGAGAACTCATGGCAGAACTCCGCAGCAGCCAGCTGGCCGGCGCTTTTCGTCCTGTTGCTCACGTTCCCCGTTGGGCCCAGTGAACTTTTTTTTTTTTTTGCGGTACGGGGATTGAACCCAGGGGCCTTCTGCCTCTGAGCTACACCCCAGTCCTTTTTATTTTTGAAATGAGGTCTCCCTAAATTGCTAAGGGTGGCCTCGAACCTGTGAACCTCCTGTCTCAGCCTCTCAAGTACTGGGATCACAGGGATGTGCCACCACACCCAGCTCAGTTTTAAAAAAAACAGGTAATCTCTTCTGGTTGCATAAGGAAATCATCGCTTTCTGCCCTGTCAGACGGTTCTGTAAACACTCTGCGAGGGTGCTGAGGATGCCCAGGGAGTGATCCCTTGGTGTGGTCTTAGAAGGCACTGCTGACTTTTTTCAAACGTGCTTTTTCTAAGCTTTGGGCACCTTTTGCCTTAATCACTGAGCATAAAACGTGCAGCACAGGTTGCCCTCCCGCTCCTGCCGCTCCGTTGTGCCTTGCAGCGGGATCAGAGGGAGGCTGGACCCAGGCCGCCCTCCACATCTCTCTGGTTTAAGCCAAAGGAGAGAGTGATTACTTATCATACTGTTACTAGGCAATTTTGTCTCCAATTTTTCTATTGAAAAAGCAAATTAATTTTTCTGGTTTGAATGGATCAGTGCAGCCTGGAAGGACTGTGACGAGTCAGTGTGCAAGTTCACGTGGAGGAGACGCAGGACTTCAGCAGTTGTTTTTCTTGATGGGACAGTGGCAGCAAGGAACACTGCCGCCTGCTCCTCTGTTCCTTGTCACAGCAGCAGTGGAGCTGAGCCTCGTGCTGCAGTCCAGGTGTCCTGAACACTGTTCCCTTTGGCTTTGGACACATGCTGTGTTTAAGGCCCGTGGTGCCTGCCACATCTCAGTCTTGGAAGGCCTTTCTCCTACCTGCGGCCCAGGCGGTGTGAGTGAGCCTCCAGGAGAGTTAGGGGCAACCAGACTGCAGCTGTGGCGCAGGGATTGTTTCATTTTGTTTTTCTGGTTCCTTTAAAACTTGATGGGAATGAGAGAAGATACACTAAGCTAAAAGAAAAATTTTAGCTGAATTTAGGGATAATTAGCTTTATTTCATTTCTGGAAAAATTTCAGACTTCCAGTGTATTAGATGGGTCTTTCTGTTGATTTCTCTGCCTTACGTAACAACACTAGTTTTCAGGCAAAACCACCTTTAAAAATTGTATGACTGACACTGGCATTTTTTTTTTTTTTTAGTACTGGGGATTGAACCCAGGGACATTCTACCTCTGGGCTACACCCCAGCCCTTTCTTTTATTATTATTATTTTTTGCGGTACCAGGGATTGAACCCAGGGGCATTCTACCTCCGCGCTACACCCCCGGCCCTATTTTTTATACTTTATTTTGAAACCGGGTCTCACGAAGTTGCGGAGGGCCTCACTAAGTAGAGAGAGAGAGAGACAGAGAGAGAGAGAGAGAGAGAGAGAGCGCGCTGAGGCTGGCCGTGAACCCGGATCCTCCGGTCTCCACCTCCCAAAGTACTGGGATTACAAGCGTGCGCCACCACGCCCGGTCACCCCAGCCCTTTCTTATTTTTTAATTTTGAAACAAGGTCTTGCTAAGTTGCTGAGACCCTCCTGTCTCAGCCTCCCAAGTACTGGGATCACAGGTGTGTGCCACCACACTTGGCTATTTTTTTTATTTAGAAATATTTATTTTTATACTCATATATAAAGCAGACACATTTTATTACCATTTCCCAGGTTAAAATATTCACATAAGAAAAAGTTAATTATAGCTGAAGTCAAATATATTTACTTTTCTAAGTCTTTTTAAAATTAATTAAGTTTTAGGATTTTATTGGTGCAATATGCAGGAGGGAACCACACTAAGAGATGTGGTGTGCATATATGAATGCATCACTTTGAATCTCACTGTGATGTGAGATCATACAACATTTCTCCTTCATCAGATTGTTTATGTTTTCCTAGAGGCTTACGAGTAGCCTCCAGTGTTTGGTCCCCCCCTGCTTTGACTCCAGGGACCCTCTGCCAGCTGTGGGCGTTCTACCGGCTGCTGGGTGTACCGAAGGCCTGCACTGCTGCTGCTAAGGTTCTTCTCTTTAAATAGCAGAACTGTTTAGTTGTACACTTTAATTATATTTTTAGGAGCATTTCAAAGGATTATTATCATCTTTGTCATACCTGGCTCATTTCCTGGTACTGTACTCAAAATAGCCTCCGGTCCTGACAGTTGTGCAAGGCCTGAGTCATGGAGCCGTCATCATTCCGTCCTGTTGCTCTGGGGAAGTCTCTGCCCGTCGGGTCTGCAGCTCCTTTACACTCATTCACACTCACACACAAGCGCCATTGCCGCACTCCTTCAGATCCGCCTTCCTGAAAGTGGGTGTAGGTGTTCCCCCTCTGTTAATAAATGCCTCAAACTAGAAGAAATAATGGATGTAAAAACAGCAAGCATGTCAGGTAACTGTGAAAGCATCACATGCTTTGAGATGATGCCTGTTGTCCTGAAAACGTTTACAAATACAAATGTCTCTTGGGAAAAGCTAGGATTATGTATAAGCTTTAGAGTTTATGATATTATCAAATGGCTAATATTTAGTTATCTACTAAATACTAATTAAGACAGTCTACCTAAATAATTTTTTAGTAGGAAAAATTTTATAGACAGCTTTCTATAATGCTAAAATATGTTAATATTTGAAAGTACTAAGTAGTTAACCTATTTAATGATTTATTTATTTTATACTGGGGATTGAACCCAGGACCATTCTATCTCGGAGCTACAGCCCCAGCCCTATTTTACTGTATTTTTAAATTTTGAAATAGGTTCTCCTAAGTTGCTGAAGGCCTTGCTGAGGCTGGCCTTGAACCTGTGATCCATCTGTCTCAGCCAAGTACTGGGATTGCAGGCATGCACCACCATACCCTGCAACCTATTTAATGAGTTGAGGATATTGTTACCTTTTTTTAAGGACCCCAGATTTCTTGTCCTTTTGTGTTACCCATCATAAGTTACAATATTAAAATTTTCTATCCCCTTAGGAAACTTAATTTCTCAAATTTTTAACTATCAAATTTAAAGATAATTTTTATAAATTCCAAAAAGCATAAAGGGAGTTAGAGTCTCTTAACATCGGCTTGAGCCCCTCCTACCTCAGTCTCCCAGGTCAGCACTGCACATTTGTCTACTTCTTTATACTTGAAAACTGTCAACTGAAGTGCAATCCCAGCATTTTATTTGAGTAACATAATAAGTTTTTTTTTTTTTTTTTTTGCGGTACCGGGGATTGAACCCAGGGGCATTCTACCTCCGCGCTACACCCCCGGCCCTATTTTTTATACTTTATTTTGAAACTGGGTCTCACAAAGTTGCGGAGGGCCTCACTAAGTAGGGAGAGAGAGAGAGAGAGCTGAGGCTGGCTGCGAACCCGGATCCTCCGGTCTCCACCTCCCAAAGTACTGGGATTACAAGCGTGCGCCACCACGCCCGGCATAAGTTTGTTTCTTATAGTACTTCTCACAACGGGGGGGGGGTATGTTCATTGATCAATTTCACAAATACTGTTTTATGCCTTAAATATTTTTCTTATTTGATGATATGTTATACTTCTAAAGAGATACTATGCTTTTTAACTTTCTGTTGTCTAAGTGAGATATTTAAGTATAATCTTTATTTGAGAATGTGGTTCGGGGCTTGTGCATCTGTGAACTATTTATTACTCTTGCTATTTACAGTCAACTTATTTCTTTGACCCCCTGCTTGAAGAAAAACTCTCTTTCCGCGTACATCATATTACTTTGCTTTCATTTTTAGGGAAAAATCTAAGGAATATGAGACAATACCTGTTTATGAGAATTATCTATAACTGGAACTCAGTTTTAGTGTCAGCAGTACAGATGTTTTAAGTTTGGGTTTGATTTTAGAGGCTGTTTAAACTCATTTTTGTTATTTCTCTTTGTTGAAGAATCAACTTGTAAAGGTATAGAAAGGGCTGGGTGCGGTGACACATGCCCAGAATCCCAGTACTTGGGAGACTTAGACAGGAGGATCACAGGTCACGAGGCCCTCAGCAACTTACTAGACCCTGTTTCAAAAAAATGAAGTAGGACTGGGGGTGTGATCAGAGGTAGAACGCCCCTGGTACAATCTCCAGTACCCGACCCCTGCCCCCACAAAAAAGGTGATGGGGTGTGGGTGGTAAGGATTTGCTTTACTCCTCCCAGAAGCTGGTCTGTACAGGGAGGAGGCACACCAAAGACCACAGTCGGGCCCGGGAAAGGTTGTGACAGGAGAGACAGGAGATTGGAGGGGTAGTCGATTGAGGGAACTAATAGTCCCTGCCGCCAGGTTCTTGTGAAGGAAGAAGGGCTGGGAGGGAGCAGCAATCACGTCGTGTTTCACCTGAAGTAGCTCAAGATGACCTTGGGAACCACTCAGATTAACTGGCCGCCACTTTATGGAATCTTATCTTTTTCTCTGGTAAAATCACTGTATGTTACTTGTACATTAAACTCTTTTCCTGACTGTGGACACTGATAAATCTTTTTTATTTCTTCTCATAAAGCATGCTGGGAAGCACACCTTGAGTTTGTCCTGTGCTTGCAAGCGCTCACGCAGCTACAGACAGGTGCCGTGTGAGAGCCCTGTCCACCCCGCCTGTCCCCTGCACTCTGCACTTTGCTCCCGCCCAGCCTTTTCAGACTGTGATCTGTAAAGGGCAGGATTCAGTGGACGCCAACAAATTTGTTTTTTTTTTTTTAGTACTGGGGATTGAATATGGGCCTCGGGCATGCCAGGCAAGCGCTGAACCACTGAGCTACATCTCCAGCCCACAAATTTGTATATTTTAAAAGAGGTTAAAAAATGAGCTCTTGTTTGGGGAATTTCATCTATCAGAATACTGATGGAAGAGAGGTGTTTTAGGGGAGAGTAGGATGGTACTTTGTGTGCGTGTGCGTGTGCGTGTGTGTGTGCGTGTGTGTGTGTGTGTGTGTGTGTGTGGTGCTGGGATCCAACACAGGGTGTCATCAGGGAGGCACTCTGTCACTGTGCTACAAGGGAGGGCGCCTTTTAGAAATCCAGGTTCTGTTTCTGTACTAAGGTTAGCCATCCTAGCTCTACATTGCCACAGTCAAAAATAAAAGTAGTAGAAGATACTCTGTTTCACAGAATAACTATCAGTCACTTTTTGAACAAGTTATAAAAATGAAGTCTGTATATTGTAACTTCTTTCTCTGGATCCCAGCAAGTCTAGCCTTGAATTTTGCAACTTACTGCCCCTGCCCAGAGCCCCTTCCCAGGATGCGTGGCCGTTGGAGAGCCCATTTGAATGGGGCCGGTGCTTTCTTATTTGAGCAGATGAGCTTCTCTGAATGAGATTCTTTATAAGCATTAAAGTGGCCCGTAAGCGCTCGTGAATTTCACAGTTACGCGTGTCGTTTCAGCTTGAGCTCTGTAGGAACCAAACATCCTGTGAAAGACTTTAGGTTCTAAGATTAGGAAGTCATAAAACTGGGATTCTGCCAGTTCAACAAAAATATTCATGAGAAAATTCAGTATGGTAGGAAGGTTTAAAGATACTGTTGCATATCCCCGTGGTGGAACACTATCTAATCATTAGATTATATAGTGTTGAAGAATAATGGAGGAAATACGTCTATTTTGATAAATGTAAAAGGGATATAAAAGTCTGTATGATATCCCATTTAAAAATCCTTTCACAGGAAACGAATACAAAGAAGCACGTAGTGAGATAACGATGTACTCTCTTTGTGTTTCAGCTAATCTTCCGGTGCCAACGATCGCAGCCATAGATGGACTCGCCCTGGGAGGCGGTCTGGAGCTGGCACTAGCGTGCGATATACGAGTGGCAGGTGAGAGCGGTCCCGTTGAAGCCCTCCTCATCACTCTTCAGACAATCCCAGTATTTCATTCTGTCCCTGTTGCATCTCAGAGTCACCTGTTGGGCCTCCTGGTGTGTTTAGAACCCCACTGAAGAAAGGGGTCTTTGGTGTCTCTTGCTCAGCCTCCGCAGTAGGAAGAGGTGCCAGGATTTAGGGTCAGACAGAGCTGAGTTTGAACTTTAGGTCTTGCCCTTTTTAGAATAGTTGCCTTCTCTAGAGGGGCAAGCGACTGTTGCTGTGCGAAGTTAACCTGTGGATGTGCCTAGACCAACTATGCAATGAATTGTTAGCTCCAGTGATGAGAACGTCGGCCCCTCGAGGTTCACTCTCTTCCTGCTCCTCTGAGGATCTAAGAGTGGTTATGAAAATAAGAACTCTCAGTGCTGACTACTTAGTGTGTAGCGCCCAGGTGCGTTCCCTCCCTCAGTCTGCCTAGCAGCCTCGGGAGCACAGTACTCTGGGGTGCAGGAGGAAGCTGGAGCAGAGAGAGGGCCAAAAAGTGATGGAGCCGGGATCGCAGCCCACATTCCTGTTCCCGCCCTGGAGCAGCACGGGTGGGGACCTTCCTGTGTCCATAGGGTCCTAGCACTGCCGTGTTCTTGGGCTCGGGGACCACGAACTGGGCAGATCAGACAGCAGAGATTGTCACTGTTCTTCCCTGGTCCCCACTGTTGCCTCTGATGTGGCTGCATGTTAAAAACAGAGTCAGCATAATTCACCTTTTAGTAATTTTATGTGGCAGTGTCTTGGGATTTGTAGTTACCTGTCCTGATGTGCTTTTGCCTTCTTTCTTCCTAGTTTTAGGCACTGTTTTCTTAGGCTGAAATCAGCCGCTGTTGATTTTCTGGTGCTTGGAATCAAATTGGGTTTTAAATTGATAAGCTAAGGTACATGTAATCCATTCTGAAAGTATGCAGGTTCTGGGAAGTAGCCTAAGTACATTTGAACATGTAAATAAGGGAATGATTAAGATGCTATAAAGTATCCCTGGAAACAAACAGAAAAAGGGGAAACTGTCCAGCTGTCAGGATAGTATAACTGTGAGAGACTTGGTCCTGAGAAGTTGCCACATCTGATAGGAGACTAAAGCTGCTTGGTCTGGGGACTGTTGACGTGTCTGAGGAACCATCCCCACAGACACAGTCCCTGCCCTGATGCAGGATGGCTAACGAGATCCAAGCCTTCAACTGTGACTCGGTAACGCCAGGGCCAGTACTAATAGAAGAGATGGAAATTTCCTTATATATGTCAAGAGTGTTTACTTATTTCTGTAACTAAATATATTTTGAAGTGATTTTTTAAAAAAATTGTGGCACCAATTTAATTAGTAAACAGAATTTTTTAGTGCATCTTATTTGACTAGTAACTCAAGTTGTTATTTTTCAATATAATGATATATGCATGCTACTTAATTCTGTTTTTTCTTTTTAGCTTCCTCTGCAAAAATGGGCCTGGTTGAAACAAAGTTGGCAATTATTCCTGGTGGAGGTATGAGCTGTTCACCCCCATCTCTCAGTACTCTCGATTTGCTCTCAGATACAGGGTGTAAGGCAAAAATGCATCGAGGGGAAGGCAGCAGTTTGGGTAAAGAGACCAATGATGCATTGTTTGTTTCTCTGGCAAAGCCCCTATCTAAGATACACTTTTTTCTTTTCCTTTTTAGCTTCTATAGATGAAGATGGCAGTCATGCTGACTGTTACTTTCTTTTTGCGCCGATCCCGTGCTTCTGTGTGTTAAATTTTAAACTATTGTGCAGTCCGCATGGACGCCATAGTTTGGATCTATTTTCTTAAAGGCCTGCACAGCTATTTGGAAACTGATATGCATGCATGTAAATTTGTGCGCCCTCACCAAGAGCTTTGTGTGCAGTCAAACCCTGAGTGTAGGAGGGCAGATGGCGTCAGCTTTGTGTCACTGTGACAAACTACCTGAGATAAATAACTTTAGAGGATGGAAGGTTCGTTTTGGCTCACAACTTCAGAGGTTTCGGTCCCCGGTTGGTTGGCTCCGTTGCTTTTGGGCTTGTGGCGAGATAGTACATTAGGATGGGAGTACATGGTAGAGGAAGCTATTCACCTCACGGCAGCCAGGGGCAATGAGAGAGGAAGGGATGGGGGTCCCCAAATCCCATCCAAGGGCGTGCCCCCAGTGACCTAGCTCCTCCACTAAGCCTCACCTCCTGATGGGTCCTCCACCCCTCCCAGTAGCACCGCGCCGGGACCAGGCCTTCAACACTTGGGCCTTTGGGGGACATCTTGATCCAAGTAGTAGCTTCCCAGGCTCTAGGCCGCCTTTCTTGTTTCTGTACAGTGGGAAAAAGGTTGGGTTTAGTGGATAGCCTGAATCGGGCTGAAGAGGGCTTGGTTCATCTGTCCTGAGAAAAAGGTAAGCGAGCTGCTTCTGTTGGAAGAGTCAGTTAAGAGAGCACCTTTCAATACCGATAATGGAATCTTGCATCCCCCAATTCTTGCTCTTTTGGTTGAGAGAATCTGGAGATATTCCCATCTTGTGATATCACTCTTTCAAATAGTAGACTTTATTGAAGAATGTGCACCTAATAGTAACCCTCCTTGGTAACTTTTACACATAAGTGACAACTTACTAGTGTATGAATGAAATAACTCTAACAATATAAAAATTAAAGATGGTGTTCAACATGGCAAACATTTGCATATGAGAAGGTTGAGATTGTATATTTAACCTTATTATAAAAATGTTAATCCTGATAAAGGCTATATAGGTAGAAATTGAAGCATAAATTAAGGTGAAATTGAAGACCGTCCAGATCAATGAGTGAGACTATTCTCTTTTGGTAATCCACAAAAGTGCTATTCTTGTAGGCCAAAAGTGTTTTAATGTCCATTTGTTCTACCATGCCTATCTTTTTCACAGTGAATAACAAAAACACTACAGAAGGAGTTAGAATGGATCCGCTTGAAAGGAATTATCAGATAACTAATGTGTGAAATTGTGATAAATGTGACATTACTTGTTTATGAAATTCTTTTGAGAAATAAGTATTTATTAGGGATAGGGACACAGTTTAGTGGAAGAGCACTTGCCTAACATGCATGAGGCCCTGGCTTCCATCTCCAGTACTGCCAGGAAAAAAAAAAGTATTTGTAATTGGCATATAACTGATCCTAGAAAAATAGAAGAATAGTGTCTGTAGTGGGTTGAATATGTGAATCTTTCCCCATGATGTGTCAGCCTAGAACCTGTAAATGTGACCTTATTTTGAAAAAGGATCATCCCAATTGTAATTAAAGGGTCTCAAGATGAGATCATTCTGGATTATCTGAGGGAGCCTTAGGTTAATGCATCCATAAGCTAAGGAATACCAGGGGTTGCCGGCAGCCACTAGAAGCTGGGGAGAGGCATGGAACAGTTTCCTTCGTAACCTCCAGGAGATGTTGATTTCAGATTTCTGCCTCCAGAGCGAGAGAGTGGATCTGTCGTTGAGAGCGTGGAATTGGGTAACTTGTTATGGCGCTCCTAGGAAACGGCACTGTGACTTCTTAGTGGTGCTTCAGTGATGTTTTTGGATGTGGGGAGTAGGTGGCAGAGATTGGGGGTTGGAAGAAGACGGGTTTGGTATTTGGACATTTACTATGTCTTGAAGATGAAATGTTTTGTATTAAAACCACCAACAGGTAGAATGGTTGTGTGATCCTACAGAAATGAGGCCCAGAGCTTCAATGTCTCCTGCTGTGCCTGCCCGATGAGTCCTAGGAATCAGAGTTCTCTGTCAGTGTAATAAAGTTCTTCAGGTCCTCTTCAGTGGTGGATCCAATAACTAGAACCTACTTTTTTGTAGATGTGGTTGAATTTGGTCTATGTTTATTCATGAGTAAAATGGGTTTTCTTATTTTTAGTAAATAAATTCACCTTAAAATTAGAATGCTTTAATATTTTCCCATCTGTTTATGATAGATGGTTGTGTGTCTCTTTTCTGGTTTTATAACTGAGTCTGAAGAATGTATTTCAGTTGCTCCTGGACTACCATGAAGCTTTCAAGTTCGTGGCTTATAGCATGTTAGGCAGCATTGGATATTTTTTAATTGAAAATGAATCTGTTTCTTCTTGAGGACGTATCTTCACATTAGATAAAAAAAGATGCACACAGATTTTTGGGTTCACTTTCACATTAGTATTATGGTTCTTAAAGTACCCTGGGTAAAACTTTTTTTTTTAAATAGCAAAGCAGTTTGTTTTAAATAAGATTTTTGTGTGTATTACCTAAAGGAGCTAGTCTGAAGTTTTTTTGTAGAAAAGTTTTCTTCTGCTCTATTCACAGATTTTTCTTCTCTGTAGATATTTCTGCCATCTCCTTTTCTCCTCTTTGCCTTCTAAAATTCTGCTTCTGAATTGGTGAGTTTTGACATGTCTTCCTTTTGGCTCTGCACATTTCTGGTAAAATAACAAAGTAGAGACTGTAGGTGACAGTTTCCCCCTTCCCTCTCTTTTGGTTAAGGAAGCTGCCTCCTTAGCTTCCAATCACATTCATCTCTGAGCAGCCAAGGGCGTGGCCCCCAGGAGGGCGTGGTCTCCCGGGAGGGCGTGGCCTGGCCTCTATGCCTGGCTACACTTGTTAGCTTTCTCTGGTTCTCCCCTTTTTTTAGATGAGAACAGTTGTTGACGACCAAAAGGTGGATCATTCAAGCGAGGACAGTTCAGACAGGGAGGCCACATGGGAAAAATAAATGCTTCATTTTCCTCTTGAATGTTTGGAAGGAAATAAATATCTGGGTAAAGTGCATGAATGGCATCTAGTCTAGAAAACATGTATATATCTGAACAATAGCGATCCTCTGAGTTATCACAGGTCCCCGGGCAGCATTTGGAAGTGAACCCAGGTGAAGCGCACTCTCATTTGAGCTCGTTGTGTACTTGGTGAAGTCAGGAGAACCAGCATTGTGCCCTCAGTTGTTACAGCGCACTCTCAGTGGCAGTCCACAGGGACACCGCTGGGCAACAACTAGCATTTGGTGTTCTTTTGTTTACTTCACCTTGAGCTCGAATATGGCTATTTCTGAGATATGCTTTATAAATTTAAAAAGAGTTCAGTTTTACAAGTTGTTTTGAAGAGAGAGTAATATTCCTAATGAACTTGAGAATGGACCACCACTGCTATCATGTAACCTAAATTATAATTCTCAACTTCAGTTTTTTTTTTTTTTTGCGGTACTGGGGATTGATTCCAGGGGCATTCTACCTCCGAGCTACACCCCAGCCCTATTTTTTATTCTTTATTTTGAAACAGGGTCTCGCTAAGTTACGGAGGGCCTCACTAAGTAGCTGAGGCTGGCCGCGAACCTGTGATCCTCCTGTCTCAGCCTCCCAAGTACTGGGATTACAAGCGTGTGCCACCACGCCAGGCTTCAACTTCAGTTTTTATTAGAATATTGTTTAGTGTGAAATGACTATTAAAAGTATATAGTTGGGTGAAAAGTGAAATCTTGTGTCCTTTGATCACCCCGCCAGCTCTAATTTCTTGTTAAAGAGTTTAGCAGATCATCTTACTGAGGTGCACACTTTCTGGATTTCAGTCAGTGTTTCCTTATTGTCAGGTTTACTTAGAAGTTTTGCTGAGAATACCAGTGGGCAGCACTGTGGCACTTCATTTTGTGGCCCTTGATGCTAGGGTGCCCACTTTTGGTGATAATAACTTTGGCCACTTGATTAAGGTAGCGAATAACTGTTGGTATACTTTTAGCATACTCTTAGAAAGCTTCCAGAGAGAGAGGGCGAGCGCGCGTAGAGAGAGAGTGGGAGGGAGAGAAAAAAGCACATCAGCGCATTCAGGTTTCATTGAACCAGAAAAAGCCACCTCCAGTTTGGTCACATTTCCTGCTCCCGGGGTGAGGGCTGGGACGTCACTGCACTCACCAGAGGCGGTGTGTAGCAGTAAGGCAGTCTCCTGGCATCTCTTCAGGGGACTCTATTTTAAGGTCTGTCTATGAAGTAAAGATAGATTTTTGAATCCTGTGAGCGTGTGTTCTGAACACAGTAGTCATTTTGGAAAGCTTTGTTTATAACCTTTGTTGAAATCCCCTTAGATTTTACATCAGAATCTGAGCTTACCTTTTGAGTATCCTCAGCAATGACTCATCGTTACTCCTGTGAGGGCAAATTTGATTTTTATAAATAGCAAAAGATCTTTCCGTGCCAAATCTGATGAATAAGGTCATACTGTTTCAGGAAGAAGAAAAGCGTAACAAGGAAAAGAACCAGTTTTCTGAAGCGGCGTGAGAATGTCATGCGTTTCGCCAGTGTTGTGAGCAGGGGGTCACCTTGTTGGGCCTTCTGTCGTGCTTTCTGCGGCGCCTTGCTTGACAGCAGGTGCTCCTTCACCTTCCTGAAGTCTCGTGTTTTTATCAGCATGCTTCAATACACAGGCACGCACTGCAGTCTCATTTCGGTTATACTCCAAAGCCCCATTTCTTTATACATTAGAATGTAGTCCAGCGACCCCTCCTGATGTTGAATTAGTGTTTGGAGAGGTATTTGTTGGCTTCCCACTGTGCAGGCCATTTTGTTAGTCACTGGAGGAAACAGGTATATGTAGATCTCAACCATGCCTCCTTGGAATTGACCTGAGACCTAGTAGGAGAGATTACACATGTGCACAGTATCTTTCTTTTTCTTTCCTCTCTCTTGGTACTGGTGATTAAACTCAGGGGCATTCGACCTCTGAGCTACACCCCCAGCCCTTTTTATTTTGAAACAGGGTCTCACTAGGTTGCCAACAGTCTCACTGTTGAGACTGTCCTTGTTGCTGAGGCTGTCCTTGAACCTGTGATCTTCCTGTCTCAGCCTTCCAAGTACTGGGATTACAGGCGTGTGCCATCACTTCTGGCTTGCACAAGTATCTTAACTGCCCCAGTATAAGAAAGTTTGTAATCAAACAGAAATAAGACAGTTTAAAACCAGGAAGCATGAGTTTAGGGAAATTAGGATGGATTCTGTCAGGCGTCAGGAGGGAAGAATCGATAGATCTTAGTTGGCCAAGCCTGCAGAGTGGGTTTCACCTCTCTGACCTGTTTCTCCTGTTGCTCTGCTTGCTCACACAGTGTCCAGAAATATGTATACATTTGTTGAGTCCACACTGGTGTGGACACTGGGATACAACCATGCACGATCAAGAGCCTGCATCCTAAAACCCAGCAGTGGACTGCGGCACAGACAGACAGAATGCCAGGAGAGCCTTTTAGTTCAGGTTCAGGGAACCGGGAAATAGATTTCCTCACAGTGGCAGCAGTCTCAGCCAGGACCCAGCGCACCAGAGCTTCCGAGAGGGCAGCCACCTTCTTCAGCCTGAAGGACTGTGGTCTCGAGGGCCAGGTGATCCCCATCGCTTTTCTTTTCTCTGTCCTTCTACTATCTGGCCTTGGACACTGGCACAGTCGTTAGAAGTCCAAGACAAAGCAAACACAGCCCCAGTGTTCTGGCCAAAGGGCCTCAAACAGGGTACCCCAGAGAACCAGAAAGTACCAGGGAGAAGTTGGAGAGCAAAGGGCTCAGGAGAGTGAATCATAACGTCGTTTGTGATCCCCAGATGCACACTACTGAGTGAGGGCATGTGTCTGATGTGTAACAGTACACCAAGCCCGGTAAGGACACAAGGTATGGACTACCGCCCGTATCCAGGACTGGCCGAAGGCCTCAAAGACATAACTAATGCCGAAACCACAATCCACAGAAGACGAGTGGGAATAGGTGGCCTGAGTACAACCAGGTTGGTTGAATGCTAAAACAAAAATGTCCAGGCCACAGTGGGTCAGCGTAGGAAGAAGCAAGAAAACCTCCGCCTGCTGGGAGAAGATCAACACAGCCAACCAGGTGATAAAGACGCCGTGTTTCCCAACCGAGCTTTAGAGCAGCTACACAAGAGTGCGTCAGGGAAGTGAGGGCCAGCCATTTCCGTCACCTCCCATCCCGGCCCCAGGGTTAAATGGACAGATACGATAGAGGGCAGTTTATCAGTCACATAGACTCACAGCCCAGGGGAGAGGGACCCCACACACCACACAGGCAGAGTGAATGTGTGGGCCGTGGGAGGAGGGCGGGGTGGCCTCTGGGCCCTGGGGGAGGCTGTGACTGGCTTGTTTGGATGGTTCTGTGGGCTGCTCCCCAAGGATAAGTAGGAACTGAGTCCAGTCCCCTTGATGTGGCGGTGTGCTGGTCTAGGGACCTTACTGTAGGGGCACAGTGGGGAGAGGAACTTGCTATTAGGCCATTTGTGGTTCTCCCAATCTCCTTAGATGCTAAGGCATGTAATATTAGATCTTAATTTTGGGCTTTAGAACAAATCACCAACACTCTTAAAACAAATGGAAATGTAGAGAGACTCAGAAAATAAAAAGACATAAAGTACACATTGAGCATCCCTTTTCTGAAATGCTTGAAACTAGGAGTTTTCAGATTTCAGAGGTCTTCAGGTTTTGGGATATTTGCATATACTTTATCCCTAATAGGAGCATCCCTAATAGGAAAATACGGAATCTGAATTGCTTCAAAAGCTGAAACTTTGAACATTATCAGGGCTCAAAAAGTTTTGGGTTTTAGAATATTTCAGGCTTCAGATTTTTGGATTTGGATGCGCACTGTATCAACAAAGAAAAATTTTAGGACTAAAGAATTCCAAATTACACACACACACATGCGCGTGCGTACACACACACACACACACACACACACACACACACACACTGGACTGGATTATAGAATAAAGAGGACAGAAGAGTGAGAGAACCTGAAGATAGCGCATTAGAAAAGACTGACTGAATGAAGTGAACTTCAGGAAGCTGCGGGTAGTACTGAGCGGGTTGACGTCTATGTTTCCAAGAGCACCGAAGGAGAGGAGAAGGACTGGATTTCAGGAAAAATATATATATTGAAGCAATGGCTAAAAACTTCCCAAATTTGGTGAAAGACAAACAAGGATTTAAGAACTTGAGTGAACCCCAGTAAGCCTGAAGAAATCTGTACCAGACATGTCATAATCAGACTGCTTAAAATTAAAGAACAAAGAAAATCCCTCCGAGTCAAAGGGAAATGCTACATGTGTGTAGGGCAGCAGTGACTTGAGTGACGTGTGCCCGCAGCCTCACTACTATGTATGGGGGGCAGTGGGTGGCACCTGAGGGGAAATGCACTAAGACCTGTGTGCATGTTTCTTTGTATTACTTTGAATCTCACTATGACACATAATTACAGTGCACCAATAAAAGGATTAAAAAAAGAAAAACCACGAAGTCCATAAATAAATGGAACAACATTTCTAAAGTGCCAGAAGGAAAGAGCTGTCACCTGAGAACTACAGCCAGGAAAATGACCCTTCAGGGGTGGAGGTGAGATCAGGTCATTCTCAGATGAGGGGAAACTAATAGAACTTACTGTCTGCAGGTCAGTGTGTTACTGGTGAAAGGATAGACACACTGATCTGTGGAGCACAACAGAATTTGGAAGTAGATCCACACGAATGTGGCCAGTTGATACTTGACAGTGTGCCAAGGAACTTCAGTGGAGAAAGTATGGTATTGGAAAATCAGACAGCCATATGTGCAGAAGGTAATAAGAAAGGATCTTAAACTTCAAATGTGTGCAAAAATCATCCCCAAATATAGCATCAGTGTAAAACCATACAGTTTTTTGAAGCTTCATGAAGTCAGCTGTCTCTCTCGTTCCCCAGTGTCTGAGACCAAGGAACTTTACTCACCAGGAGGAGCCCAGTTGGTATTATAAGATGTGTGAATTACTGCTGCTCCTCAGAGTGGTTATACAAAGTGGACTGGAGCACTTGTATTTATTTAACTGCATGCTTTTTCATTAAAACTAGCTTTATTGTTTTAATGTTCAAATTCTGTAATAAAATCTAATTAATTGGTGGTTTTGATTGTAAGTACTTTAGCTTTCTCCTTGTAATCTCAAATTTATGTCTGTTCTCATTTTTGTTTTTTCTTGTTTTTTTAATAGCTAGTAACTTGGTATTTTAAAAAGAAAAACATTTAAAGCTGGGCGTGGTTGCGCACGCTTGTAATCCCAGTACTTGGGAGGCGGAGACTGGAGGATCCAGGTTCGCGGCCAGCCTCAGCTACTTAGGCCCTCTGCAACTTCGTGAGACCCGATTTCAAAATAAAGAATAAAAAATAAGGCTGGGGTAGAACGCCCCTGGGTTCAATCCCTGGTACCGCAAAAAAAAAAAAAAAAACAAAACCATTTATTTTTTGGGCAGCATGTTCCTTTCCTATTGTCCAACTGTGATTAGGTGAATTTATTTGCATTTTAATATTCTATAACATTTATTTTATATATCAAGCTAAATAAATGGTCTCAAGAATCACTTGAAGCATTGTGGAAAGCAGATGTTCAAAAACCTATGCTTGGCCAGGCGTGGTGGCGCACGCTTGTAATCCCAGTACTTTGGGAGGCGGAGACCAGAGGATCCAGGTTCGCAGCCAGCCTCAGCTCTCTCTGTCTCTCTCTCTCCCTGTCTCTCTCTCTCTCCCTGTCTCTCTCTCTCTCTCCTTAATGAGGCCCTCCGCAACTTCGTGAGACTCGGTTTCAAAATAAAGTATAAAAAATAGGGCCGGGGGCATAGCGCGGAGGTAGAACGCCTCTGCGTTCAATCCCCGATACCGCAAAAAAAAAAAAACCAACAAAAAACCTATGCTTGTCTCAGAGCAATTTAAAATATGTAGAAAGTTAATAAAAACCTGGGCATGGTGGCACATACCTGTAATACCTGTACTTGGGAGGCTGAGACCGGAGGGTCACAGGTTCAAGGCCAACCTCAGCAACTTATTGAAACCCCCAGCAACTTAGTGAAACCTTGTTTCAAAACAAAACAAAAAATAAAATAAAATTTAAAAAAGGCCTAGGGTGTAGCGCTTAAGGAGAATGTCCCTGGGTTCATTCCCCTTTCTGTTCTGTCTGTCTGTCTCACACACACATGCATACACACACACATGCACGCGTGCATGCACAAAAGTTAATGAAACAGAAGTAAATTTTTCTGCCTATAAACTAGGAACGGTGGCAGTTCATTTCTGTCATACTTTTAAAAATAAAGCAGTTTGCTTTCCCAGAGCATTCATTTTGGTGACTGGGGTTTCAGCTCTTTCTTTTCTCCTATGACATACAGAAGGGTGTGAGCTGTTCAGACTTAGCTCTGGGGATGTTTTGGTGCGTGCCCATGAGCATTTCATCTGAGAACTTCCATGTCTAGTCTTATGATAAGAACTCTCATTTGGAATTGAGAGGACACTCCTTTCACTTAAACATCCGACGACTGGCTGTTGTGTACCTGCCTCGCGTTGCTTCTTCTGTAAAATGACACTGTTCATAACGCCAGACCATGGTGTTGTGGCGGTTGTTGGGATTGACTGGGCTAGCGCCTGTGAAGTGCCTGTACCTGCTACTCGTCGTGGTTACCTAATGGTGCTTGCTGTAATTTTTCTTCTTTTTAAATATTTCTAACAAGTTATTAAGCTTTACTATATACTTACAAAGATTTATAAGTTATAATTGCACACTAAACCATACATATTTTAGTTTTCAACTTGATAATTTTGACATACACACACCCATGAAATCACAACCACAGTCAAGATAGTGAACATACTCATCACCCCGAAAAGCTTTTTCATGCAGACACTGAACTATTTTCTATCACTAAAGATTAGTTTTTGTTTTTTATAATTTGACATGATTGTATATTACATAATTCTTCCTTTGCCGGGCTTCTTTCCCTCAGAATTATTGTTTTGATATTTCTCCACATCGTGGTGCGTTTCGGTATTGATTCCCTTTCATTGCTGAGCGGTATTGCCTTGTAGCGGTACAGCTTCTCTCTTCTCCTGTGGATAGGCATCTGGCTGATTTTCGGTTTCTGCCGTCATGACTGAAGCTGCTCTGGACATTGTGCACAGGCCTTTGTATGGCTGTCTGCTTTCAGTCCCCTTGATGAGTGGTTTCCTACGGTGTACTGCCAGACTGCTGTCCTGTGGGTCGGACCCGCGTTATGAGAGCGCCCAGTGTTTGTACACATCCTCACCATCACTCAGGAGGTCAGCCTTTTTATTTCAGTCCTTCTCAGAGGTGTGTGGTATCACGTTGTGCTTGTAGTTTGCATTTCCCTGGTGTTGAATGATCTTGGACTTCCTTTCTTTACTGGCCATTTGTATTTCTTCTTTGGTGATTTATCTATTCAAATATTTACCTGTGTTTCTAGGGGGTTGTTTTATTTTCAAGTTCTTATTATTGAGTTTTATTATTATCGAGTGTTATAGATACAAGCTGTCTTTATCATTGAGTATATGCTTTGCAAATGTTTTCTTTCCACCGGTGACTTGACATTTCATTTTCTTAAATGTCCTTCCAAGAGCAGAAGGTGTTAATTTTGACAAAGTCCAGTTTACCAGTTTTTCACAGGTTGTGCTTTAAATGCCATGTCTAAGAAATCCTTGCCTAAAGTCACAAATGTTTTTCTCCTATGGTTTAGAACTTTGATTGATTTGGTTTACAGTTAGCTCTAAGATCCATTTTCAGTCAGTTTTAGTATATGGTGTGAGGTATGGACTGATGTTCGCTCTGCATGTAGACGCTACTTGTTCCCACGCCATTTTTTGAAAATTTTCTTCTTTTTTTCTTATTTGTCTTTCCATCTTTGTCACAATGTAGGTGTTCTTGTATGTGTGGGTTTGTATCTGGACACTCCTGTGTTGATTACTGTAGCATTTTAATAGGTTTTGAAGTCAGGTAGTGTAAGTTTTCTGGCTTCATTGTCCAGGTTGTTCTGTCTGACCTAGGTCCTTTGCACTTTCATATGAATTTTAGAATCAGCATGCCATTTTCTACAAAACCCTGCTGGGACTTTGATTGAAATCGCATTCAGTCTTTAGTGGAGACTTGACATCTTCTGTTGCTGACTGTTTAGGCCTACCGTATCTCTCTCTCTTGTTAGGTCTTAACTTTTCTGAGCAAATTTTTATCTTCTGTTGTTTTGCAGAATGTTTTATAAATGCAGATTAAGTTCATCGATAGTGGGTTTTTTTTTTTCTACCTTTACTGGTTTTCTTTCCACTTGTTCTGTCAATGGTTGAGACATGGGAGTTTGAACTTCCAACTATGAGTGTAAAATTGTCAATTTCTCTTTGTAGTTCTATTTTATTGCCTTATGTAGTTTGGAATTTTGTCATTAGATGCATAAACATTTAGTTTGGTCGTGTCTCTTTATGAATTGACCTTTATATCATTTAAAAATAATCTTTTCCTTTATTTTCCCTAGTGATATTCTTTGCTTTGAAATCTGCTGTGTCTGATATTTATGTGTGCATTCTAGGTTGCTGTGGACTGATATTGCCCAATGAGTCCTTCTTCAGTTCATAGTATGAGCTCTTTTCCTCTTATTCTTAACCTGTTTGTATGTTAGTTAGCATACTCTTGGGTCTTCTTTTTATCCTATTTCACCATCCCTGCCTGTTTTTTTGTGTGTGTGTGGTACTGGGGATAGAATCCAGGGGCATTCTACCTCAGAGCTACATTACCAACCCTATTGTTTATTTATTTTATTTTATTTTGTAAAAGGGTCTCTCTAAATTGCTGAGGGTCTCATTAGGTTGCTGAGACTGGCCTCAAACCTTCCTCCTCCTGTCTCAGCCTCCCAAGTCCTAGGATTACAGGTGTGCACCACCACACCTGGCTCCTGCCTTTTAATTAGGATATTCAGGTTAAGTTTAACGCAATTACTGATACTAGCTTTATTTTTATGTTTTGTTTTCTTATCTATTTTCTATTTATTACATCTATTTTTTTCCAGTTTCCTTTTTTGCCATGATTTGGGTTAATTGAGTGTTTTTTATGATTATGTTATCTTTATTGGTTTATATATTCTTTATTTTGTTATTTTTATTGTTTTAGGGTATATACTGTACGTCTTTCATTATGACAGTCTGCCATCAAGTGATAAACCATTTCATATATGAGAATATTATAGTAAGTACTTCATGTTTTTCTCTGACCTTTGTGCTGTTGATGTTACGCATTTGACTGTATGTAAGTCATATGTGCACACTGCACTTCCATTACTTTGTTTAGTCAATTATTCTTAAGAGTGATTTACGTAATTAGAAGTCTTATATAGTTGCCAGTGCAGTTATTTTTGGCTCTTTTTATTTCTCTGTGTGTAGACCCGTATTTTGCTCTGTTACTTCCTTCTTTTCTGTAGTGCAGGTTTGCTGATGATCTTTTGAATGTCTAAAAAAGTCTTTGTTTTGCATCTGTATTTGAAAATACTCGTGCTGGGTATGCAAGCCTAGGTTGGCATTTGGTTTTCCTGGAGTACTTTAAAGATGTTGTTCCACTGTCTTCTTAGGTGCATTTTTTTTCCTGACAAGAACTTTGCTGTCATCTTCTTCTTTGATCTCTGTAGAGCAGGTTTTCTCTGTAACTGCTTCTAAGATTTTCTTTCTCACTGGCTTTTTGGTGCGGCTTTCTTCACGCTCCTTTTGTTTTGAGCTTCCTGACCCTCTGCCCCCTGGGGGTCCCTTCCTTGGCACAGTCGTCTCGGCAGTCTGCGGGCACACTGCGTGGTTGATTCCTGGAGGTTTGTCCCTGTTCTGCACACTGCAGTGCCTGCCCCTCCTGAAGTGAGGTCCCGGGCTCAGCCTTGTGTGTGCCTCTCTGTGTCGTGTCCTGGAAACGCTTAGTCATGTGTCCAGTGCCCTGCCTTTCAGAGGTAGCTGTCCTCTGCTGCCTGGTATCTAGTGAAAAGCTGCTGTTGAGTTTGCAGGCAGGAGGTGCGCGCAGTCCCTGCAACCCTTCTGGCCAGGGAATGCCGTGGTTCCTTGAGCTGAGTTCTTGTCAGATGCCTGACCGCGCACTCTGCATCCCGACTGTTGTTGCTGTTTTTCCATTCACCGAGATCCTACCAAAACCACTCCCACGAAATACACTCATTACCCATGACGGTGAAATGAAACATGAACATGACGATCTTAGTAGTCAAGGGCCACCTTTCATTTGAGACAGACTTCCCAGCTTTTACAGTTGCCACCCAGAAGTGAGCACCGTCTGTCAGAATAGTGGAAAGGTGACAACGAAACCCGAGTGCTTGGGTTCAGGACTGGACTGTGTGGAACTGAGCTCTTGGAAAATAGGCCTTTTTCTACACAGCTAAATTGTGCTATATTTTTATATTTGTGTGTCTTAACCTTCCCTTTTGTTTGTTTTTCATTTGAAAATGGGACTTTGTGAGTATGTTTCTGGACTCTGTGGTCACTAGACACAGCAGCAGCCTTGTGGGGTGCCTCTGTCACGTGATTCTATATTGCGCGCAGCCTGTGCCAGTAGTTGGTTCTTTTCTTTTTCTGTACTTCCTTCCCCTTGTCTTCTGCCTTCTCTTGTCTCTGCCTGACACTTCACCATTGGAGAGGCACCTGCTCCCTCTACCACGCCTCCTCCCACAGAGCAGCCTTGATCCCCCACCCCAAGAGCCCAAGTGCTTGTTCTTGAGGGACCCTACTGTGCAGAGCTGGTGTGCGCTCGCCAGGAGGAAACGGTGGGACGATGGGATTTCACTCCCAGAGCATCTGAACATGTAGCAATGCTGCAGTTTTTAAGAGGAAAATATATAAACACTAATAATGTATGATTAGAAATACAAAGTAGTAATGAGAGATTAATTTGGGGAATTTGAAAATTTAGTCTTTTAGTAGTTGAAGGATTTCTTAAAAGTAGTTGTGCTGCCTCACGTCACTTGCTTTTCATTCAGACAGTAGGGAAGTATTAGGCCTATTAATTAGCAGTTGTTAATGGTTTGTTACTTGTCATTTACAATTTTAAATACATCCACTGATATATTAATACATTCAGACAGATTTCCCATAAAATATTGTCATACTGTTCATTCTCTGCAGCTTGCTGGTTTTGATTTAATGATATATTTTGGAGATTTCTCCCTTCTTGTCTTCTAATGGGAAAGCTTGTGGTGTTTCACCATAAATCTTCTGGTTTTCAGCTTGAGATATACTTTAATTATGTTGAGGAAATAGGTGTTAGATATAGTTTATAGTTATGTTCAAATTTTGATACCTGAATTATATAGAAAGGTTTTATTCTATTACTGAAAAATTCTCATTTTCCTGGAATAGACTGTACATGGTCATTGTATGTTATTCTTTCCTGCTAATTCTGGATTCTTTCTGTGTATACTGGAATAGTATTTTATGCATCCTTTTGTTATTGTTGTTGGTACTGGGGATTGAACCCAAGGGCACCACTGAGCTACATCCCCAGCCCTTTTTACTTTTATTTCAAAACAGAGTTTTACTAAGTTGCTCAGGCTGGCCTCCAAACTGTGATCCTCCTGTCTCAGCCTCCCAAGTACTGAGAGTACAGGTGCCACCATTCCTGTCTAACAATTCAGATATTTAATTATTAGTTCACATTTATTTTTAGTTATAAAAGAGTTTGACTATTTTAAGCTGTTCATTTTGATAAAATACTTTTATTCTTATTTTCTTGATTCAATTTTTGTTCTTATTTAATTTTTAATCCTTAGAACAGTTATTTTTAATCCTTAGAACGAGTTACTTTTGGTATCGTATTGATATTTCTAGAATTACTATCACAAGTTAATGTTTTCTAAAGCACTATTTTCAGGAAGTGATTGCAGTTTCATTTTTGTATACTAATTGCATTGGCCAATTTTTGTAACTGTCTTCCAGGAGACTTTGAAAAGAACATATCCTTTCTATTGATAGGTGTTAGATATAGTTTATTCATCTTATTCATTATATTCTTTTTAAGTTATTATCTTTTTGATCTGTCACATTTGAGAGAGATATATTAAGGTCTTCATTACTATATTGTATGTATATCAATTTTTTGTTTTTCTTTTCTTTACTCAGGGTTTAATAGAGAAGCAGGGAAAAGCAGCAGGCTGTCTCGCAGGGAAGGGTCCTGAGAAGGGTTGCCCAGTTTCTTGTCTTTCTATCCGATCTTCTTACGTGTATTTTGATTTCATGGTTATTGGTGCCTGAGAGGTCCTGTCTTCGTATGGTTTATACCCATCATCATTATGCTGTGCTCTTGGTTCCCCCAGGCAGTGTTTTTGCCTTAAACACTGTCTCCTGGTTGTGATACCATGACCTCTGATTCATTTGACCATTGTTTTCTGTTGTGTCTGTCCCAACCTTTTGTTTTCTAGCTTTGAGTTGCAAGGGCCTGTGTCTTATAGGCGTTAACACAGTTTTGTTTTGTTTTTTTTTTCTTTGTGGTACTATTCCAATGCATTTATTTCCAAGCTTTTGTTCTATACATCTATAAATATATATCATTACATAGTTAAATCATATTCTATACACAGTATGTATCCTGGGTTTTCACTTAATATTACATTATTTCAAGTTATGGGTTTATCGTGAAACATGTGGGCAGTTTCCCAATTTTGCTGCTTCAGTGATGGTTGCACTAAGTTTTTTAAAAACATAACCTTCACTTAAATTTTAGTATTATTTATTTAGGATAGATTTCTAGAAGTGGTTAAAATACTTAAACATTTTAAGTTTCTTGGGGTAATAAAATGCATTTCAGAAAAATTATACAGATTGGCACTCCTACCAGGAGAGTATATAAGTATTTAAATAACTGTATAGTTTTTAACCATTGTGTTATTTTTTCCTAGGCTGATGCAAATCTTTTTGGAAACCAGGTTAATATAGTAGTATGCCAACATACACGGACCTATACATGTATTTGTATGTGTGTGTATACACATAGACATATAAACATCTTTCTCTGAATGATCTTTTTGTAATATACTTTTATTGGTGCATTATAGTCTCACATCATAATGCAGTTCTCAGTGATAGTGACATCCATGCACACAGCATGGCGGGCGTCCCCCACGCCTCCTAATCCCCCCATGCAGGGTGTTGAGACTGACCTTGCTATTCCCACATAGGTGCATAATGTCAATGGAAGTGGTTTCTTCATTGATCTTCCCTCTCCTCCGTTCTCTTCCCCTAGACCACCTTCCTGGTTCCACTGAAGTTTCTCCTCCATTATCTGGAGTCCCTCTTAGATCCCAATTACTCCCTAGCTTCCTCATGAAAACATATGATGGCCCTTCACTTCCTGTGACTGGCTAGTCTGTCTTAACATAATGTTCTCCAGGTCCATCCATTTTCCTGCAAATGACATTATTTTGTTCTTCTTTATTGCTGAGTAGAATTCCATTGTGTTTATATCCCATAATTTTGTAATCCATTCATCTGTTGATGGACACCTAGGTTGATTTCATAATTTGGCTATTGTGAATTATGCTGCTATGAACAAGGATAAGCATATATTACTGTAATTCTGTGATTTCAGTCCCTTTGGAAAGATAACCAGGAGAGGTATAGCTGGATACACAGAGTTTTGAATATGGTCTACAGTGCATTTTTTCTAGAAGCTCATTTTATCCTGTTTTCACATTCTTTACTTCAGGAAGGAAACCGCATAGTAAATATATTTATGGACCCATTGTCCTCCTTACTCTTTTCTTGTCCTGTGTCTTCTGAAGGCTGTTGTTTTGCCAGTGTATATTGTGCTGGATTTTGTTTACATGCTACTACATGTAAGTTCAGTGTTTCTTTGTATTTTGATGTGCGTGTAACCTAAAGATACCTCTTTTATAAAGTTTTGTGTTTCATTATTTGCATTTTTCTTTGCATGTCAGAGTCAGCCAATATTCTTTGAGTTTCTCAAAAATAATGTTGGCCTCCTGTTAACAGTGTTTGGTTTTTGTTTTTTATAATTTGGAAAAAGAGTCAAAAACAGTTTTATTAAAGCCACATTGCTCTGTAGATAAGGATAGGCCCTGTTTTTGAGAATTCACATTGATAACGTGTGTGTGTGTGTGTGTTTGTGTGTGTGTAAAGCAATAAGATAGTCAAATATTTTCTTATTTAAATTTGATTCTCTAGCCGGGCGTGGTGGCGCACGCTTGTAATTTCAGTCCTTGGGAGGCTGAGACCGGAGGATCGCAGGTTCGTGGCCAGCCTCAGCTACTTAGTGAGGCCCTCCGCAACTTAGTGAGACCCTGTTTCAAAATAAAGAATAAAAAATAGGGCTGGGGGTGGAGCTCGGAGGTAGAGTGCCTCTGGCTGGGTTCAATTCCCGGTACCACCAAAAAAAAAAAAAATTTTTTGATTCTCTTTTTTTTAGATTTCGAAAACATAAATAACCTTATGAGAGCTAGCATTAGCTTTTTATAAAAAGGAAACTCATACTTGATAATTGGCTCTCATTATTTTTGCCCTTGCATGGAAAAATTATTTAAAACTCTGAATGCATGACACTGCTTTAGGAAGCTATTTCAGTGCTGGTCTCAGAGGACGGATTGCTATTCCTTTCCCGCCCTAAAGAAACTAGGTCACTGGCTTTTGGCACATCTCCATCATATCAAATTTATTTGATGTTCAAGTGTGCTGTCTAGAAATAGTGATACAATATCAGCAGGGCCACTTTTCATTTCATGAACATAATTTCCCGTGCTTAGAATTAATTTATCCCTTGACCTGTTAATTCCTGGTCACTTTTGTTTCAGAGGTGGAGGAAGCCTCTGTTAGATGATGAGTTACGGCGTTTCTGTTCACCTGGGAGGCTTGAACTCCTGAAGTGGTTGACGTTTTATGAAAATCAAGGTTCAGCTTTCTGCCTGACGCCATGGTAGATGACTCATGAGAATACTCATGCACTCGTCTGAGTTTTTTGGATCACCTTTTCCTATGGACAACTTTAGATATGCTTCGGGAAGTTCCCTATTCCGTTCACTGCCCAAACACGTGCCTGCAAACCGCAGAGAGCCGCAGATCTCGCTCCTCTGCCCTCATGGGTCCTGGGCTCTTCCTGCCTCACGCGCTGCTTCCAGTTCAGTCATGCAGAGTCCAGTGTTCACAAAGAGGTGGAGAAGATAGGAATTACTGCAAAAGTACTGACCGTGTGGTGCTGGTTTGGGGCCCTGGTCTGGCTGCTTGCTCTGTGGCCGTGGGAAAGTGACCTGACCCGCTCGCTCTGTGTCTGTCCCCTCCTAAGTGCGAGTCGTCGCGTGTATTGTATACTGGTGTGGCAAGGACGATGGGGATGAAGGCGTGCATGTACAGGGCGTTGGAAGGGCGCTGGTAGGTAGGTCACAGGTCATGTGGTAGTCCTGTTGTTCTTGTTGCTCAGCATGTTTAGTCTTTTACTTATTTTATTTTTATTATCTTATTTATTTATTTGGTCCATTGTTCTCTTTGAGCATCCCTGCTCCCTCTTTGCTTACTAGGTCGCTGCTCTCCTGTGTGATTGGGGCGCCTCGTGTTTCATTCTCCTGTGAGGGTCAATTTTGAGCTCTTAGGAGGTGTAATTCTTACAGGATTAACCCTCTAACCCACCTTCAGACTAGCAGCCAAGGGTACGCTTGGCCAGGCAGGTTTATGGATCTGGGGCCTTTCCTATGCTTCTCTTTCTTACATTTGTCTGTTTAGTAGATTGTTTTTCCTTTGCATTATCATTATTGTTACCCTATATAAAGGTCTGTTTAATGTGAATTAAATCCTGTATTAAAAAATATAAGTTGAATGCCAATCTATTGTTTACTTTTTTCTCTCTTTTCATACACTTGATTCTTCTGTTATAATTTTTTTTGCCAATTATTTATTCTTAAATGTCACACAACTATTGGGAATTGAGTGGAAAATAAGTATTATGAAATCTGGAAGCGTTTGGGTTTTTTGTTTAAGTGTATTGAGTATGTTGTTTGGTGTTGAAATAAGAGCCACATAACATCCTGTCCTGCAGCAAGAGCCACATAACATCCTGTCCTGCAGCTTGCAGTGCGTCTCTCAGAGGCCGGGAGGTCGGGACGTGTCCTCAAGGCACGCACAGTTCCCTGAGGGAAGGCCCTGGTCCTGGGTCAGCAGACTCCCCGTGTGCTTGTGAAGTGATAGTGCTTAGTAAATGGTTGTTGAATCAAATGAGATGACTTCTAAATTTTGTATTTTCTAGGATGCCTAGACATTATATTTATGTGTTCATATTTGCTTTTGCTGATGAGAAGTATGTTTTGCACATTTGGGCTCTGTGTTTTGTTACTTGTGTTGTGGCGTGCTTCTTTTTAAATAGGTGTGGTTTTGGTGCCCTTTGGGGCCAAATGATTCAGATTCTGTAGAAACTGTTCCCCTCCTGTGAGTAACAGGGACCTTGGCCTTGCGCGAGCCCTTCCTGTCTGTACCTCACTAGATCCATGTCGAAGAACAAAGGGCAGGCTGTCTTTCTTGAGTGCAAACATACCTGGCCAGCCTTCCATACCTCTGAAAAGAGACAAGAGCAAACAGGTGAATATTCAGGAGTTGTTTGTGTTTTGTGCCAAAACACTTTAGTCCTGAGAGCACAGACCCTTTCTAAATGTGAGCCACTGAATGTTCATGAGCGACCCCCCCATGCCCGTCATTTGGGACTCTGTGTAATTATTTTTTGCTGATTTGCCCCATGAATGTATACATGCATGGTAATTTGATGCCTTAAAAATTTCAGTTATAAAAATATAGAGGATTTTAAAAGAACTTCAGTTTGGTGCCTTTATTTTGTGTGATTGTAAATTGAAGTGTAACATTTTTGATGCCAGTTGCTATTGCAGAAATCTAAATTGCTGTTCAAATATGCAGAATGTAGCATATTAGTTTTTTAACTGTTGTCACATACAGTGCTAATTGATAGTCACTTAACCCACACTCTCACACTAGCCAGTTGCAGCGGTCCTCGCACCAGGCGCACTTTGGGAGAGAGCTGCATGGCAGGGAATGCCGGGAAGGCTGTGGTGAGCCCTGGTTTTCTTTTCTTTTTCCTTCTGTGTCGTCCCCCCATCTCCGGGTCCCCGGGTCTCTGCTGTGGAGGGGCGCATGTGCTCACTGAGTCCGCCACTCCTGCAGTGTGGTCCTCCCGGAAGCTGGCCCGCTGGCGTGGCTTGGGCTGCCGTCCAGCTTCATGGTGTCTCTTGGTTCCTGCCTGTTTTTTTCATAACAGAATTCTTCAGCATTTGTGGTAATTCTTGCTGCCACCCAAAAACCTTTCAGTAAATTCCTTTTCGTGCAAATCAGCCAAAGTTGGCTCCCATTGCTAGCAGCCATTGCTTCATTTTCAGCAAACAAGTCCTTTTACCTAAATCCTAAGTACTTCTAGAAAAGTGATCTTTCTTTCTTTTTTTTGCAGTACCGGAGGTTGAACAGGGGCATTCTACCTCTGAGCTCCACCCCCAGCCCTATTTTTTATTCTTATTTTGAAACAGGGTCTCACTAAGTTGCAGAGGGCTTCACTAAGTAGCTGAGACTGGCTGTGAACCCGGATCCTCCTGTCTCCGCCTCCCAAGTACTGGGATTACAAGCTCGCACCACCACACCCGGCTGAAAAGTGATACTTCTAAATTTTATAATACTGAGCATTTGGAGGAAGGGTGATTGTAAATACTATTTTAAAGAAGCATTTTGAAATGTTTAATAAAGATTTATATAGCTTCCCTTTTTGGACTATTAATATTTAACTAAGAATTCCAATTTATACACTAGTCTTTGTCAAGCTAAGAAGCTTGGCTGATAGCACTATAAATCCGTGAGTACACTGATGCTGAAGTGAACGTGTCATGTACTTGGGAAGTCGCTCTGCTTCAGAGTGTGCTCTGTGCTGGGTACATCCTAGCTGATTTTCTAGCGAGGTAGCCTTTTTGGCTTCTAAGTCTGGGAGGTACATTTCTCTAGGGTGTTTCATTGAGTCTCATGCCCCAGACCCTTGTTGTAATGGCTGGAAATACAGCAGTAAACAGGGGAGACAGAAGCCCCGCCTTTGTGGAGCTTGCATCCGGGAGACAGACAGACAGACAGACAGACAGACAGAATGTGGTAGAGTCCGTGACTGTGGCCATAGGAGAAGGAGTGTGGACCAAAAGGCTGTTAGAATGGGGGTGTTCTGGGCCGGGCGTGGTGGCGCACGCTTGTCATCCCAGTACTTTGGGAGGCGGAGACCGGAGGATCCGGGTTCGTGGCCAGCCTCAGCGCGCATGCGCGCATGCGAGCGTTTCTCTCTCTCTCTCTCTCTCTCTCTCTCTCTCTCTTTCTCTCTCTCTCTCTCTTTCTCTCTCTCTCTCTCTCTACCTAGTGAGGCCCTCCGCAACTTTGTGAGACCCGG
>PVJS01014233.1:0-40687 GCA_004027185.1 Glis glis
GCCAGACTCAGCTCTCTCTCTCTCTCTCTCTCTCTCTCTCTCTCTCTCTCTCCTTAGTGAGGCCTTCCGTAACTTCGTGAGACCCAGTTTCAAAATAAAGTATAAAAAATAGGGCCAGGGGTGTAGCGCAGAGGTAGAACGCCCCTGGGTTCAATCCCCGGTACCGCAAAAAAATAAATAAGTAAAAAATAAAAAATAGCCGGACATGGTAGTACACACTTGTAATCCCGGTACTTGGGAGGCTGAGACCAGAGGATCCAGGTTAGCGGCCAGCCTCAGCTACTTAGTGAGGCCCTCTGCAACTTAGTGAGACCCTGTTTCAAAATAAAGAATAAAAACTAGGGCTGGGGGTATACCTTGGAGGTAGAATGCCCCTAGGTTCAATCCCCAGTACCACAAAAAATTAATAATAATAAATAAAAAATAATCAGGCTGGGGGTCTAACTCGGAGGTGGAATGCCCCTGGGTTCAATCTCCAGTACCAAACAAAACAAAAAGTAGATGATAAAACCCATGTGTTCTTAAGAGTCGATAGAGCTTTCAGCCCAAAGTAATGAATGAATATTTTTGGAAGCCCCAGCCAAAAGAATAAATTAATAGTTATAATTTAAAATACTCCCTCCCTTTCCCCTGAAGTCATCTTCCCTGACCTGGCAAATAGCAATACACTAAAGGAATATTTTCATCAATATGTCCAAATATGTTATTTAAAGTAGGATTTTTATGAGAGATGGCCCCAGGGAACTTTCTGGAAGAAAAAGGCTGCCTCCAAATTGGATGCACAACTGCCCCAAGGTATTAAGATTTGGCAAAGTTGATTGTACTTTCATTGCACCCCAAGCCAGAAATGGAAAAGAAAAGAATTTGGCTTTCCAGGCATTGTGGAAGGCTTCACTATTTCAATAGGTTTGCAAGAAAATAGCAAACGGGAGGAACCGTCCCCAAAACAAAGCGACCCAGGCCCTTGGGCTTCAAGCTGGCAAGTTGCCCAGCAGAGAAAATCGGATGCTATTGAATTTTCAAGGCATCTCCGTCAAAGACGGGTGTGGAAGGATGCTGCAAAAGGAAAGGGTGGTAGAGGGATTGGGACAGCTGGGGTGGAGGGGCAGGTGGATTCTGGAAGTGATCATTTATTTTCAACTGTAGAACAACAGCTTTTAAAAACTGCTACTGGGAAAGTATTGCACAAAAGGTGTCCTTATTACGGAGAGGTGTGAAGGGGGATATGTGGGCCATAAAATAGATTCTGCGGCCAAGGCCCTCTGGCAGGATACATTAAGTCCACAGAAAATTAAACAGAAAAATCCAATCCTGCAAGGAAGCTAATCTCTAAGTAATAAGCCACTCCATGTAGCTTTCACACCCTAGTCCCTGGCCCAGATTTGCAACAGAAGAAAAGCATAGATGCACACGCATATGCATATGCACACACATGCACCCACGTGCGCACACGCCCGGAGGCCGAGTATCCCAGGGCCTGAGCATAGGAGAGGGCGCAGGAAAGCTCACTCACAAGGACTTTTCCATCGCTGCGCGTTTGTTTCTCATCTTCTCTCCCAATTCTTCCGATGGTGATTATGACTGTATTTTGAAATCATGATCCACCACCGCAGCACTGTAATTACACAAACACGGCATCATGAATGAAGGTTAGCACCAGAAATAGCACAGCAGAGAGGGGCGCGATTTGTCTTTGTGGATGCGAGTGGATGTGTCTATGTTTATAAGTACCTCCCATTTACTTGGCATTTGGAAGTCATCTGTTAGTTCAAGCCAGGAGGGGCTTTAGAAAACAGAGCAAAATCCTCTGCTGTGTTTTCCACTGAAGGATATGACGGCAAGAAAAGGCAGGAGTTTCTGGTCACAGTACGCAGATGTTGTGCGGAAGGGACTCGGCTGCGACTGTCCTGGGATCCAGCGGACAGCCTACAGTTGCCTGGGCACCAGGGGCTCCACCTGTGGGAAGGAATCAGACCGGGGCAGCCCAGTGGTCAGCAGACCGCTCAGCATCCCTGCATCCTCGGACGGTGTCTCCTGTACACCTCCCTCTCCTAGTTTGACTCATTCAGGTCTGCAGGGTCCCACTCAGAACCTTGAACCAAGAGCAATGGGATTGGTAGATAGATTGTCCAGCTTCTTCCACTCCCAGGGAAAAGGGAAATTCTGAAGTGGCTCCATGAGTTCCACACAGAGTGTGTGGCACCTCTAAAAAAATGTTCAGTTCTAGCCGGGTGAGGTGGCTCGTGCTTGTGATCTCAATACTTGGAAGGCTGAGACAGGAGGACCGCAGGTTCGAGGCCAGCCTCAGCAACTTAGCAAGACCCTGATTCAAAAATAAAAATTCAAAGGTCTGGGGGTTTAGCCTGAAGGTAGACTGCCCCGAGGTTCAATCCCCAGTACTAAATAAATAAATAAATAAATATTAAATTCTTTGAACTTGCTCCCTTCAACAGATAGAGCTTGATTCTTCTCCTCCCCTCAAATATGCACTATATTAAGTAGCTCACTTCAAACGGCCAGAATATGGCAAGAGTGATGTTATGAGACGCATAAGGCTAGGTGATAAGAAGGGTCAATTCTTTGGGGTTAATTCTTCTGGGCAAATCCAGCTGCCAAGTAATGAGAAGCTTCGAGCACTTGTGGAGAAGCCCTCACAGCCAGGAATGGAGGTCTCTGCCAACAGCCAGCACCAACTCACCAGCCACGTGGCTGAGCCGTTTGCAAATGACTCCCCTCCTGTCCCACTTGGGTGTTCAGAAGACTGACGCCCTGGCTGCCATCTTGAATATATACACCCTTGTGAGAGAGCCCGAGATCTCTCATGCAGATAAGCCACTCCCAAACTCCAGATATGTAGAGAGTGTGATTTTGGTTGTTTTATTAAGCCACTTAATTTGCTCCACAGCAGTAGATAACTAATACAGAGCCTAGTGGTGTTGCCCACTGGTTACCACAGCTACAACTGGCTCATCAACTCACTCTCTCTGTACGTAAGTTTCCTCCGATCACCTCCAAATAGAGGGACCTGCACTCAAAATTCCTGTCTGAGTTTTCTTTTGGAATCTAAGACATGCCAAACAAGTAAATATTATTATTATCTGCATTGGGGGGATGAGAAAAAAAAGTGAGATGCATGAGTTAGAGTTATGCAGCAAATAATGGCAAAACCAGGTATCTTTTTTATTATATTTTTCTTAGTGCATTACAACTATGCATCCTGAGGTTCAGTGTGGTACAAATACCTACGCACCCAGCTCTTGGTGTATTTCCTTCCACATCCCACCCTGCTACCCCTTCCTGCTTCCCAGTCCATGTTAGTGAAATTGGTAGTAATATCTTCACATACTGTCATAGTAATATTTGAACTGTTTCCTTCCGCAGTGCTCCTTGTTCCCTCCTCGTTCGCCACTCTCCCCCAAACCCTTCCACTAGTCTACTGGTCTCTCTCCACATTTATCTGAAGTCCCTTATGCAAAACCAGGTTTTCTAAATCCTACCCTACCCCACCACTTCCTGACTCATCACAGTGGCACCTCCCCTCCACCCTCGCCCCCATCCTTTGCAAAGTTAAGCAGCCTCCCTTCTTTCCCAAGAACCACCAAGTTGATGTGGTCATCGTGGGTCTAATCATGCATCTTAATTACAAAATCTAAAACCCAAACTCAGTAACCAAAGCAGGAACCACAGTCACATACATCAAAGTGTATTTGTTTTCTTAATCATACCTATACATAGCAGGGAGGAATAATTAGGAAACCCATGGATTATTGTTCTGTGGACATTCATGCGAAGGCTCGATGTGACTCTACATTGTTTGATGTCTGGACTACAGGTGGTGGCTTGAAACTGCTGACCAATGAGGCTTGTAATTTGTTGAAGTTATCAACAAATGATCGTGCTGTGTGGGTGAGAAATGACGAAGATGAAGCCCATATGTGCTGTGCTCTTTGGATCAAATAAAATGTACAGCCAACTCATCTGTCAGATACTTAATCATAATAATTATCATGCTATGTGGTAATTAGGCATAAATGGGACATAAATGATTCTTTCTAGCACCATTTTATATATCAAACAACAATCTTTGTGTTCTTCTTTGGTAGTTTCCAAGGATCCACCTCAGTGTCCTTGTGATTGGTTTTCCTGGGCCAGTATGGTGGAGAAGAACACAAATGGGCTCTGAAACCAACGAATCACGTGCACTGTGTGATCTTGATCGAGTCACATGACATCTCTGGGCCTCTTGTATAAAAGCAAAATCAGTGTCTCTCCAGAAGGATTGTTATGAGAATCAAATGAGCAGGATTGTTAGGAGAAACTGAAATGTAATCACACACACAGTGTTTGTACGGAACAGGTACTTAGTTAAGGTCTCCTTCCTGTCTCTTGCATCACACTGTCCTTTCTATCAACATTACTTTCATATACATTAATGTCAAGCATTTTTGATCATCTCTCTACCAGTTAATCTTTCCCCATCCTGAATGCACTTGCCTTCTTTCTCCAATTCTCACGGTCCCATATTAAATCCCAAGCTTATTTATACTTAAAAAATACTTCCGGAGCTGGGCATGGAGGTGCACACCTGTAATCCCAGTACTCAGGAGGCTGAGACAGGAGGATCACCGGTTTGAGGATTGCCTCAGCAACTTAGTGAGAATCAGAAATCTAGCAAGACCCTGTTCCACACAAAATATAATATGGGGGTGTAACTCAGAGGTAGAATGCCCTTGGGTTCAATCTCCAGTACCACACACCAAAAAAATACTTATAAGGTGAGCAAAAATTTATACAAAACTTTTCTTGGACCATGGACTGAGACCTCTGATAATTTGAACCAAAATAAACCTTTCTTCTTCTAAGTTGTTCTTATCGGGTATTCCACCATAGTGGAAAAAAAGCTAAGTTTTCTTTGTTGTACAGAAGTTTTTTAGTTTGATGTCATCCTATTTGTCTACTTTTCTTGTGTTACCTATGCTCTTGGGGTCATATCCCAAAAGTCATTTTTTAGAACAATGTTAGGAAGCTTTCCCTTTATGCTTTCTTCTAAGAGTTTACATTTTCAGTTCTTAATAGTTGTCATTACTATATTTTGAGTTGATTTTTGTATCTGGTGTAAGATAAGGGTCTAATTTCACTCTTCTGCATCTGGGTATTCAATTTTCCCAACACCATTTACTAAAGAGATTGTCCTTTCCCCTTTGTGTGTTCTTGGCAACTCTGTCAAAAATCAGTTGACCAAATGCATGAGTTTATTTCTGGGTTTTCTATCCTGTTCCATGGCCAATGTGTCTGTTTTTATGCTAATGCCTGGGTATTTTGATTATGTTTGCTTTAAAATATGTTTTGAAATCAGGGTGTGTGAGTCCTCTAGCTTTGTTCTTTCTGCTCAAGATAGTTCTAGCTATTTGGAGTTTTCTGTGGCTCCATATGAATTTAAGGCTTATTCTTTACATTTCTGTAGGGGGTAGGGGAATGACATTGGAATTTTGATAGGAATGGCATTAAATCCGTAGATTGCTTTGGGTAGTATGAGCATTTTCACAATGTTAATTCTTCCAACTCATTAAAATGGGATATCTTCCCATAAATTTGTGTTCTCTTCAGTTTCATTCATTAGCATTTTATAGTTTTATAGTTTTTACCTCTTTGGTTAAATCTATACCTAAGTATTTGAAATTCTTGTTGCTACTTTTCAGATAGTTCATCTTTAGTATATAGGAATGGTACTGATTTTTATATGTTAATTTTTGTATCCTTCAGCTTCACTGAATTGGTTTATCAGTTCTAACAGTTTTTTGGTGGAGTCTCCAGGATTTTCTACATCTGCTACATGTTGTCAGCAAATAGGATTTCACTTCTTTCCTATCAGGATGCCTTTGACTTCTTTCTCTTATCTAATTGCTCTGGCTAGGACTTCCAATATTATGTTAAAAAGAAGCGTGGAGAGTGGGCATCCTTGCCTTGTTCCTGACCATAAAGAAGAAGAGCCTGACTTTTCTCTGTTTGAGAATGATGCTAGCTACAGGCTTGTCATATAAGGCCTTTATTGAATAAAGACACAGTTCCTCTATGCCCAGTCTACTAAGGGTTTTAATCAAAAAGCGGTGGTGAATTTTGTCAAATCCTTTTCTGTGTCTATCGGGATAGTCCTATGTTTTTTATCCTTCATTTTATGAATGTGGTGTATCACATTTGTTGATCTCCAATCATGGTGAATGATCCTTTTAGTGGGTTGTTGAATTTGGATTTCTAGTATTTAGTTGAGGATTTTTGCATCTATGTTCATCAGAGATATTGGCCTCTAATTTTATTTTCTTGCGGTGTCCTTGTATCGGGGTAACACTAGCCTGGTAGATGAGTTTGCAAGATTTCCTCTACTTTGATTTTTGAAAGAGTTTAAGATCTAGTATTCGTTCTTCAAGTGTCTGGTAGAATTCAACAGAGAAGCCATCAAGTCCTGGGCTTTTCTTTGGTTGGAGACTTTTTGTTACTGATTCAGTCTCATTTGTCATTGGCTTGTCCAGATTTTCCATTTCTTCATGAGCCAATATTAGTAGGTTGTATGTATCTAGGAATGTATGCATTTCTCCTAGCTTATCCAATTTGTTGTGTAATTGTTCATAGTAGTCTCTTATGACAATATTCTCTTTGACACATGGTGGGGAAGGAAGCCCCCTAGAGGGATTAGAAGAGCAGGAGTATGGAGTAAATTAGCAAGGAGTCAAAGGAAGGCAGCTAAATTCTTTGCAACCACAATGGGAAAGAGAGTTCAACATTTTCAATCACAGAGTAACCTGACAGAAACTGTTATTTAAACTTCCTAGCTTTCAGGCTGGGCTTGGAATTGGTTGTATTCTCAGGGATAAGCTTTCATCAACATCATGGGGAAACTTGATAAAAAAAAATCTTCTCAGAGCCTTGAGGGAGTTGCAAGGGTCTCTGAATAAATAGCAGGGGGAAAACCTATAACCAACTCCTCCGCCTTCCCCTCTCCCAACCCATCACTCAGACCCAGGGGCCTCTGCTTTCTCAAGCCCCACCGAAGATTGGAGAGGTCTGGAGAAGGACAAGAAAATTTCAAGGTGGCTCTGGTAGGAGAAAAGGCAATTTCAGAACATTCAGGAAGGAAGATTGTCTGATATGAAAAGGATAGCTCAGAAAAGTAACCAGATCTGTGGCCAGAAAGTGAAAAAGTGTGGAAATCGACAGGAGCAAGATGCACGAGTATTAAAAGGGCCTCCACTGGCACATCTGCTCCATCTCTGGAACCTACTTCCCGAGCTCCCATTTTAGGCAAAGAGGTTAAAAAGAAAGGCTTGGGTGACTATGTGCTTTGGAATTAAAACAGCATCTGCGGTATTATTAGCTGGACCAAGATGTTCAGAAGCTATCAATCTTTCTGCTCAGGGGAATAATTGATTGCCAGAGGGGCCCAGACAGGCTGCTTCTCTCTCCCTGAGGTCTGGCCCTGAATTCAGCACAATTAGCTAAGTGCTTCTGTGCTGGAGAGGGCTGGGAGCACAATTGGCTCCTCTTAAGCCAGAGGTGCTTAAGAAAGAGAACTGGGCTCTATACCCACCCCTAAACCAGGACAAATGCCACCCGCTAGCATGCCCCATGAGCCGAAGCCATCACGCACGAGAAGGGGCTCCTCCTTAGACCCTGGGAGACGGGTGAAGCCGATAAACCCCTTCTCTGAACCCCTTCTTCTTAAGAGCATTCAATAAAGCCTCAGGATTACAAAAGAAACCAGCTCTATTGAAATATGTTTATCAAAATATTTTTAAAAACAAATCAGCGATAGAGTAATAGTTGTGTATCTTTATTAAACATTAAATAATATGGTGGGAGCAATAACGTAGATCTATGAAAGCAATGAATATTTCAAGTTATCTACAATAAAAGCTTATGATATGAAAATATCTGCAATGGCCACTGGAACTGTTAATTACACTGTGGGTTTCTAGACTACATTTATCATGAAGAGAGTGCTAAGTTTCATTTAGATGTTAGCAAAAATAAATAAGTAATATATTTATTTATATATCTTTATATCTCTATATATCTATATCTATATCTATATCTATCTATCTATATATATATATATATAAATATATTCTGTCCAAGTTTATAGAGCCTTGAATTCTCTCCAGGTGCCTTAGGTTAAGAAAGTCTGCTGTGAATGGTAATTTAAAATAAAGATGACCCTCTCTGGCAAGAATGAGTGCTACCAGACAGCATGTGTTTGTTTGCCTTTTAATTTAATGGTGCAGGCTGGAAATCCCTCGCTGGCCTTGAAGGGCCTGGAACAGAGGAAAGGCATCATATTCAGACAATAACTCCATCAACTCTGAGTCTCTCCAAACTCACTGTCCTTCCTCTACCTCCCCTGCTGCCCCACAGGGACAGGAGGGCACCACTCCCTTCTCTTCTTCCCTGGTCCTTGCCCCTTCCTATCAGTGCCCCAATTCAAAGGGTTGGAACAGGTAGTACTGCATCCATGGAGCTCCCCCACTGGACTAAGGATGCTCTGGGACATTGGGGTGGCTTTCTCTGTGGGGTGACCAGGTTTGTACTTCAACCCAGGTGCTCTGGCTTCCGGGTTGAGATTATGACTCCGGTCCGGCTGCTGTGCTCCATCTCCTGGCTGCCGCTTGGTCCAAGATGCCCCCCACTTCCACCTGCACTGTTGCCATAGCTTCTGACCTGCTTTCATCTCATCCTTTCTTGCTGGTCAAATCTGACCTGCACCTACCTTTGTATGACCTGTGGGCTAAAGTAACTTATAGAAATTTGTTCTCTTACATTATGTTAAGTGAGATTAGCCAATCACAAAAAAAGAAGGGACATATGTTTTCATTAATATGCGCAACCTAGGGAGTAGTGGGAACACAAAAGGGACTCCAATGACAACAGAGAACCCTCAGTAGTTCAAGGGAAGGGGTACAAGGGAAGGGGAAGGGCAAGAAAGAAGTGAATCTATGGAATTACTATCATAAACAATGTGTACATATGAGATTATACCAACATCATTCTCAGTGCTACATGGGGGGGAGGCAGGGGGGGACACCAAGAGCTGTGTGCATATATGTTAACACCAAACTGATACTCATTGTGATGTGAGACTACAATGCACCAATAAAAACATATTTAAAAAAAAGAAATTTTTTCTCTCTTTGTTATATGCATTCTTTTTTATGTTCATTTATTGGTGCATTGTAATTATACATTTTGATATATGTCAGGGTATAGTAAGTACCTCGATTTTGTCTCCTGGCCCAAATCCTAAATGTTTACTAGCTGGTCCTTTATAGAAAAAGTCTAACTTCTGCCATAGCGTAGCAGGCAGGCCCAGCCAGGAAGCCTGCTCCAATCTCCGCCACTGGGATGGGGGAAAATGAACACAGAGAGCTGTTTAACCGGGAGTTGTATGAGCTGAGGAGACTCACAGTAGAACACAGATTTCCAACAGCAGGAAGCTGCTACTGCCCTGCAGCCGGAGGATGGAGGGAGGGAAGGGTGTAATCCTCCAGGCAAGAAGCAATCTGCAGAATAGAGGGAGGTGCAACTGTGCAAGCAATGCTGCTGAAGGAAGCGGGGGGGGGGGGAGACCCTGGGTTTTCACTGTCCCCTCCCTCCAATTTCATACTGGTACCCCATATTGGCTGAAGCCATCTGGAAGACTGTTGGCCAGGGGGCCTGGGAAATGCAGTGCCCTCCAATACAGAACACAGCAAGGAAGGAAAGGGCAGAAAGTGGATATTAGAGCAAGCAAGCTAATTTTAAAAAATGAGATTGACCCTTGCCTTTAAATATGTTCCCAGAGCTAGGGCTGATTTTTTATTTTTCCTTTTTGTACTGGGGATTGAACCCAGGGGCATTCTATTCCCAAGCTACACCTCCAGCCCCTTTTATTTTATTTTATTTTGTTTTGAAACAGGGTCTTGCTAGGTTGCTAAGAGTCTCATTAAGTTGCCTAAACTGGCCTCAAACCTGAGATCCTCCAGTCTCAGCCTCCCAAGTACTGGGATTACAAGGGTGTGTCACCACGCCCAGCTGGGGCTGATTTAAGTAAGGTACCCATATCTTACCTGGAACACGGCAGTTCCTATCAGCACCATCACTGGTGCTGTTATGAACTTCTGCCCTGCACGTGGGTTCCCTGTATTGGGTTGTCCAAGCCGAACATGAAGGTATGGCGGAAGATGATCTTATAATTGATCTGCCTCACCCACAAGTTCTGAGGAATGGATGGAACAGGACCACATTCATGGCTCCCAAACACACCACAGGGGTGGGTCCAGGAACCTTCATCCAACCCCTTCTCCCATCCAGTGAAATCATTGCACACTACTTAGACTCCAGGATGGTGCCTTCAGGAGTTTACTGTTGCAAAATGAATTCAGCGATGCTTTTTGTCAGTGGGGACTCTTTTTTCTTAGAAGTGTGTGCGTTGTTAGAAGAAATTCATTTCTGTCCACTCCTGCACCTGTCTCCCTTCCCTAGAACTGTCTGCACCACCAACCTCTCAAACTACATCACGACTCAGTTTAACAAGCTTCCTCTTTCAAATGTCAGCCAATGACATCAATGGTGGGTGTAAGAAGATGAAGAATGCAGCCAGTAGGGAAAGTTTTGTCACCTTAAGTGTCACATGCAGGGATGAAAAGGTACAGACTGAATATGCATCACCACCTACAGCCCTCCAGGCTCAAAGGCTTGCCAGGTGAACCCAGAAACCCCAAGCCTAAGAGGCTTCAGGAGTTCCAGTTGTAGGTTTATGGAGAAATTTATTATACCTTTTTTTTTGTACTGGGGATTAAACCCAGGGGTGTTCTAACTCTGAGCTACATCCCCAGCCCTAATTTACTTTTTGTTTTAAAACAGGGTCTTGCTAACTTGCTGAGGGCCGCATTAAGTTGCTGAGGCTGGCTTTGAACCTGTGATCCTCCTGTCTCAGCCTCCCTTGCTCATATGCACCTTCTTACTGCAGCCTCCCTCGGGTGTGTCACCTTCCACCTCCCCCCCCACCTTACTTCTCAAGGCTCAGGCACAGTGTGGGTGATGGCTGCAAATACATGCATGGTCCCTAACTCTGTTCTTCCTACACCTGCTTCTGGGTTAAAGTTGTAAGTAAATTGTAAGTAATTGTGAGTAAGTTGTAGTAAAGTTGTAAGTAATTCAATCAGTAAGTCATTCAAACTTTAAGTGGAAGTAACTTAAATCTTCCTACCCACTTCTCATATTGATTTCCAGAACTATCTTTTGTGGGAATCTTCAAGGGCAGATTTGGCTTGAGGTTGGCTTCCAGGGAGCTAAGGGTGGAAAAGGATGGTTTTCATCCTAACCTAGTGTTACCCAAACTTCAATTTGTTCTCACAAAGTCTTAAAAAAATGTTACTATATCCAAATGCCATCTCTATACTTATTTACTTAACATCTTTTTAATTGACTTGCATTTTTATTTAAATTCACTTCAAAAACCTTTATATAGCTGCATAAATGGAAAAGTAGTATCACTCGCCATAAATAGAAGCTAATCATAAAAATGGTGATGTTAATTATGTGCCCCCAGTGGCCCAGAATCTGAGTCCCACTCCCTACATTAAAAAGGGGATAATTAGCAAGTGTCAAGAGAGCTGTTAAAGATATATTGGCACAAAAATAAAATCTTTTCTTGGAAATAATCAGAAGGATTGAAAGATAAATGAGGAGGAAATAATTTCTTCCCTTGTATAATCCTGTATCCTTCATTACCATGTCCAGGTGCTGCCTAAATAATCTGTATAATATCTGGGCACAGTTCTGCACACCTGTAATCCCAGTACTTGGGAGGCTGAGACAGGAGGATTACAGGTTTGAGGCCAGCCTCAACATTTTAGTGAGGCCCTCAGAAACTTAGCAAGACCCTGTTTCAAAATAAAAAAAAATTTAAAAAGAGTTGGGAGTGTAGCTTGCAAATCCCCTATACCAAAATCATGATCATTATGATCATCATCATCTATATAATGCATATACACGAATAGCTACATAATTTGCAGGGCCCAATGAAAAATGAAATGTGGGTCCTTGTTCAAAAAGGATTCATTTCAAAACATTGACATAGAGCATTAAACCAAGCACAGGGCCTCACACCCCCAAAACCAGCCATGATGGTCCATGCCCCATAATTTGCATACTAGGGAGAACGCTATCATCCAGGAGGATGATGTCAACATCCTGCAGGATATTTGACATCTTAAAGCCCCAAAGGGAAACCCAGCAGTCATCGGTGCTGCCTGGGCAGGGAACAAAGCCAAAGTACAGGACCAATAACTACATATCATCCTGATGAGCACATTCCCAAGAGTCAAGTCTGAAGCAATAATGAGGAATGTGGGGGGAGCCATTGCCTGGAACTGTTTGTGACTAGCTTTTAGAAAACTAACTCCTTCTTCCTTAAATAGTCAAGGCTAGAATTGAGAAATCTAAGGAAAAAACAATGGCGTGGTCTGGCAGCATCCTAACAAGAAACTCCAGCATGCTTAGAGATAGAGCTTTAGAGATTTTAGTGACGGGAAAATGCACAGAGCATAGGCAGGGTTATGAGTGACAGAATGGACAACCACACACCAGGACTAACAACACGAGAACCTGTTGCCACCCTGGACCTGCAAAGGCCAGAGGAAGCCGTGCTTATTGCAAATTAGAAAGACCCAGCCCATGGGAGAAGGCTGACCAAGAGAAGCCAAGGCCCCAGGAACCTTCCAGTCCCTGCCAAACCACAGTTCTATGGGAAAGGAGCAGGAAGAATAAATGCATCAACCTCTTTCTCTTCCCAGAACCTCCCATTGACTGAACCCAACAGAGAGCCCTGGACTGGATGGCTTCCGGAAGTTCTTCCGACTCTCTGACATGTCTGTTCTAAATCCCCTGGCCTGAGTGTTATGGAGCAATGCCAACTTATTGAGCAACCAGTGACCTGAAACCCCTTCCCTTAACAGGCTTTTAGTCTTGGGGGAGGGACAGGGACATGCATGATAACTTCATTAGGAGTGTAAGAAGTAAAAAAAAAAATAAAGAAGAAACCTTAAATCCAACTGGGGACAAGTTGTTATTTCAGTTAACAGCTATATTTTACTCATCACCTATTATTATATACCAGGTTATGTATTAGCTATTTAAACAATAATCAACTCTTATAACCCATGATGTAGCCATTCTTATTCGCCTTTTGTATAGATTAGGAAAACACAGCCATTTAGGAAATCCACCCCTTTGTATAGCTTAGGACACGGAACCAAAGTCCGCACAACATTAAATGAGTGAGTTTGGGTGTGGACAAATCCCTCTCACTCCAAAACCTGTGTTGAAAACCACCACAGTATACAGGACTCGGACCAACAACAGATAAAGTATTGGGCATTTACTGAGTATCAGGCAATCATGCATTTAATGCACACAAAAGTTTGCCTGTTGAGAAAGATGTTATTTCAGTTCCCCTTTTATAAATAATAAAGTCAGAGAAGTTCTGTGAATATTAAAATCACAGAAGCCAGAATTTTAATCTAGGTCTCCACTGCCACACAATTCTGCCCCAAGTTTAGAAGGCTTAACACGTGCGTGGCACTCTAAAGGCTATTTCTTAGTTCGGGTTCCCCACAAAAGCATAACCTGAGATGAGAATTTGGATGCAGGTTGTTTACTGTGAAGGTGATCCCAGGGCACAGGAGAAGGGGACATAGGGAAAGAGGAAAAGACAAAGCAAGGGTTCAGTATGGGGTTGCTGCTGTGGACAGAAAGTTCATTACCACGACCTTCCCGAGAAGCCTACAGAATGCCTCCCAGAACTGGGCTCCCACAGGCGGGATGAAGGAGCACTCTCCATGGGCTCCCCATCTTCCAGACTCCCTAGGGGCCTGCTGAGCTCCGCAAGGCATCCCCAGGCTCAGGGAAGCCCTAGGACACAAAGCAAAGACATAGACATGCGCACAAAGCCAGACACTGTGGCAGGTAGTAGAACAGAGAGTTGAGCTTGCACCCCACCCAAGTTGGCACGGTGCGGTCCCAGGTGGCCCGCCTCATGGGAGGAGCGGTGGGAGGGGACACCTCACCGTCAGCAGGACCAGGACAGGAGCGTGGGAGCCTAAACCATGCATGCTCACCACACACCTGTGAAGCTCCCCACTACTGCTCCCCACGATCCCTGGCAGCTTCCACACACTGGTTTACAGCCGTTCTCATGAAGTCATAGAAACAAACTCTCAGCCAGAGAGGTAAACTGAAGCAGGACAACTCTCGATGCTAGGGGCCAGGGAAGCTTCCCTTGTATCCTATTCAACCACCAAAAAGTCATCCTCTGCTCCTGCAGTGGTAGCGCTGGGCTCTCATCTGCTGGTTCTTCTTAAGGCTGGCAGAGAACTGAGGTTGAATGCTTGGACGGTCTGTGTGTCCTCGGGCAAATTATTAACCTCTCTGAACCTCAGTTTGTTTCATCTCCAAAGCAGAACAAAGAAAGCTACCTAGCAGAGCTGAGCAAGGATAAGATGATATTCTGCCCATGGTGCACCTAGAACAGCATGCGGCAGACAGTGCGTCTCTCATCAAGGGCGTGTGTGCGTATTTTAACATTTCTGAGTCAATTCATGTGAGTATCAAAGGGGACAACTAGAGATAGTTATTTCTCATTTAAAGGAATAAAATTATATAATTCAGAAAGTGCTAAATATTCCAGGCAAAAGATTCCATCTTCTAGCTATAGGACCTTAGGTCTGGTAACCCCTCAGAAGTTGAGTTTCTCTATCACAAGTGGAGATAGCCATTTCTTGCCTGCCTCACAACACTGCCAAAGCCCAGTGGAAATAAAAAAATGTAAAAGTGCATTGTAAACCCTAATACAATGTAAAAAAAAGTTATTATTGCGATTATAATCAGATAGGAATCAAAGCTGCTCTCCCCAGCACCCACGCACGCACATGCGCATGGACGCGCACACACACTCCAGGAGCTGCCTGCTCCTCTGTTGCTGTAAAGAAAACAAGACCTTTCCCCCTACGGTCAATGGCATTGAAGGGAGGGTGTGATTAATATCAGAGGCACCCTGTAACAGCTGCGCAGGGTGAGCCATTCATACCATCAGTGTCAAGGACGGGCTGCTGATTTATTTATGTATGAGGATGACAAGCAGGGGAAGCAATTAGGACTTGGGCATCTGTGCTTTTTGTGATCCCTGCTTGCTGGACCTATGGCGGTGGGGCTCCGCGGAAACCTTAACAACAGTTGCTAACTGCTAACTACCTTCCTCCTCGTTGGCTCAAGCCCACTGTCTCTTCATATGCCAAACAAGTCATGCTTGTACCCCAGTCCCTCATCTGTCCTCTTCCACATGCCAACCCAAATTAGACGACACACCGTGGGACTGCTGCACAGAAAACAGGCTTTCTAAAGTATTGCAGAGTTCTTTACAGCTATCAATTAACGAATACCTGCAACAACCTAGGAAAGTAGGTCAATATTATCATCCCTCCTTCCTGGATGAAAAAACAGGCTTAAGAAGAATGGCTCGCCCAAGGCTAAGCCACTCATCAGAAGAGTTGCAGCAGAACGAGCTGGAAGAATTCCTGACTCGATCCTTGGCCAAGAGCATGCTTACTTAGCATGCACGAGGTGAGGAGGTAGATTCACTAACTGAGTCCTGAGCTGATGCATTAATCCCCTCCTGGGTGCAGGGGCAGATTCTAGGTCCAATTCAGACCCTAAAGCTAGAAGAGCCTTTGAATACAGGTCCTAAAACCTGTATAATCCAAGAAAATACCTTTGGATGCACCTCAATTAAAAGGGAGATGAAAAGGTTGCTTGGTCTTCATAGTAGACATTGTTTCGGCCGCCCAGCATCTCAATAGTTTTTTTTGCCAAGAGGCAAAGAGGGGTTGACAGGGCTTCCATATTCTTTCTCTCACCCTAATCACCCAGTGGAAGCCAAATGAGCTCCTATTTCACCTCTCAGGGGAGATTAGAGACTGCATGCTGTGGAGGAAGGCAAGGTCAGGGATCCGGGTCTTGGGCAACACAAAGATGTCCAGTGGTCACAGGTATGATGCCAAGTGGCACACTCATGAGACTGTTCCCACGGCAAGTCCTGGGCTGTTTTTCACTTCCCTTGTCCCCCCCCCCTCCGATGTTTGTGCACCTGTTTTTCTGTCCATCCTAATAATCTCTTTGTTGCTTGAATTAAGTCTCTTCTGTTGTTTGCAGCCCTGATCAGTAAAGTTTCTGATCTAGAAATGTAAGCACTTGCCAAGGCAAATTATAATTGCCAGTGTCAGATTCCTATACACTGCTGGAGGGAGGGGAAATGAGCAAGACACACCAGAGAGAGCAATCTGGCCATAGTTAACACGTGCCCTTTGACCCAGCTCTCCACCGCGGGGCATTTATCCTATACACATACTTGTACAGTTGTAAAATGACTTTCATACATTTTGCTCTTGTATATCTGTGTGCCTGATTATTCTTTGTAGTGGTGTTTGTAATAGCAAAATATTTGAAAGACTCCAAAAGCCCATCAATAGAGGATTGATTGGATAAATTGTTAATATACACACATGATGGAAAGTCATTGAGTTCTTTTTTTAAATGAGGTTATTTTCTATGTGTTGATAAGGCAATTATCTCAAATATTCCAGTAAGTTACAAAAAAAAGAACTGAACAAACCAAATAAATAATAGGTTCAGAACAGTGTGCATAATATGTTATCTCATATAAAAACTGGGAAAAATAATAATCTACATTTATTCTTTCTTAAATCTACGTAAAGCTACTCTAGCATGTTACAGAAGAAACAATAACTGAAAAAATAGCATTTTCCTATTGGAGGAAAAGGCATCAGGCAGGTAAGAGAAGGAGATGGGGAGGCAGGGGTTGACTTTTTTTTTTTAACTGGGTAGCTTTTTGTAATTTTAGAAGTTTGAATCATGTCAATAGGTGCTGATTCAAAAAATTAAATTTAAAATGTGCCACCTCAGAATGTGAAAATCAGCTCAAGTATAATTCATTTGACCATCCCCAACCTGGCACCAATTCAGCCATTGCATGTGGATAGGGAAAAATGGTTAACAGTAGCCACTGACCTGTCGGATTCCAGCAAATGCAGACAACTATGTCAGAGAATTCTCTTTGGAGGACTGCTGTCATATAGTAAAAATAGAACCTGAGGGCTGGGAGTGCAGCTTAGCTCAGTGGTAGAGTAGGCATCTTGCATGCACAGGGCCCTGGGTTCAATTCCCAGCAAAGGAGAGAGAGAGAGAAGGAGAAGAGAAAAGAAAAGAGAGAGAACTCTGGTCAATTATTGAGGGGAAAAGATAGAGTAGTTTGCTGAAAGCTAAGTGAGGTGTTTTTAGTGCAAGACAATATGAAGGTTCATAGCATCTTTTGAACTGTGGAATACAAAGAAATTACACCTCAGAGGAGTACATACTTTTAACAAGTGCCTCTCCTCAAGTCGTATAATTTACTGTCCCCTGCCATGGAGAAACCCTCTTCAGAATCAGGAAAATAGCCCATTCGGCATGAGTTATGGGGAAACACAGGGTCCTGGCAAATGATTTGCATCAGCGGAGTATGTCTGATGTGATTATTCTGCAAACACTGCCTAATGAAGAGATCTGAGCTTTCTTGCCTGCAGGCCCGGGGATCAAACCCAAAACAACGTCCCCGAGATAAAGTGGACTTAGTTATTCTCGAAGCCATCTACTTGAAAATCAATAATATTTCAAATTTAATGAGTTGTAAGACAAGTAAATTAGAGTTTGGAGTAAGCAATATTGATTAGATTATTCTGTCAGCTGGAACCCATAACTTTCGTCTGTAATTAAGTATTCCGCATAGGGTACAATGTGCGCAACGCTAGCTGCTTTCGCGAGGCGATCGGAGGGCTGCCGGTCGCTGTAATGACAGTCCTTTCCGTGCGCTAGCTGGCGGTCTGTGCCCTGCCTGATCCGGGCGTCCCTGCCCTTCTTCTGGGCAGCGGCAGGCTTCCATGATAAGTGGCTTTCCCCAAGCACTAATCGCCCTTGCTGCAGTCACAGGGCTCTGGCGAATTTGAACATCAAAATGAAGAATGGCAGCCAAAAAAAAAAAAACTCATCTGGAAGAAACTTCCTTCCATAAAAGAGCTTCTGCAGAAAGCTACGCAACTGTTTGGAGCCGCTTTCAAGTTCCCCTCACACTTTGCATTTCATAGAAGCTTGGGATTGGCCAACGTGGATGCCTCACTAAATTGATGAAAGGAGGGACAAAAGGGCAGGATCTGAAACACCCACTGTCACCACCGGACATCAAACGTCCTGGTCCTGCCTCTCCACACTAAATCACTTTGCCTTGAACCAGCGTTTCCGCCCTTCCCAAGGAACACTATTTTTAAAATCTGAGTAATGGTTGCTTTTTCATTAATTCATTTAATTAATGCTAAGCGGAATCTTTGACTTTGTAGTACTCCTGGGATCTTTGGACCAGAGTATCCCCAGGCCCAGGAAGAATCAGGGATTCTGACTCAGGAAGAATCAGGGATTGCAGGAGTAATATAGCCAAGTTACTCTCAGTCTCCGAGAGGCAACAGTACTAGGTGCTCCATGCTAAGAGTCCAGCTGCGGGATGGGTGAGCACCACTGGGGAGCTGCTTAGAACTGCAGGCTCTCAGCCCCACCAAGACCTGCAGAATCAGAAGCCACAATTCTACCAGGTCCCAGGCGATTCTCGAACACATCAGAGGGGGAATAGCACACCTGGGTTTGAGTCGGGGCTCCGTTCTTACGATTGAGTAAACGTGACCAAGTTACATAGCCTCTCTGTATTTCAGCGTGCCTGTACGTAATACACACTCAGTAAATGTTAGCAGTCGTTCCGGGAATCAATGAGAATTTGGGGGCTTTGGTCTAAGGCAGAGCCTTTGAACTGAGAGACAGACACTAGGGTGATACAGAGCAAGAGTGTCAGCAGAAATTAAGGACTCATAGAAACAGCATAAGCCTGAGAGAAACTGCCAAAGATTCCACTGGAGTTGGGGAACCGGGAATGGGTGGGAGGAGAAGTGGTATGCAAGGAGCAGGTAATTGAAAGTGCGTATTTGTCCATTCTGCCTGTGCCCTGAGCAAGGAGGAGCGGTGGCAGAAATTAAAAAGAAAACCCAAGTTTTGGGATTTCGCCATCTTGGACTGAAATCCTGCCTCTCCTGTTCCCTGGCTGTGGAAGTCTGAGCAGGTGTCTGACCTCCCTGAGCCCCAGTGTCTCAATACGTATAAATAGGATAAGGACATTGACGGTTACCCATAGGGGACAGATAGAGATGACACTGGCATGGTTTTGTTGTTTAATTTTTTATTATTAAGCTCGTGGCAGAGTTTCTGTAAGATCGGATGAATTTCAGAAGATATGAGCGAGCTTTAGCATGTCTCAGTCCTGGATGCATATTTGGAAACATATGAAGGTATTTTAAAATTTTTATATCTAATTTTATATAATTATATATCTGAGTCTCACACCAAACTGATTAAATCAGAAGCTTTCAGGGTGGATCCAGGGGAAGGTTCTGAACTTTATAATTTCCAATTGTGCAGCCTAAGGTTGAGTCCTATTGTTTTAGAAGGAAACAAACAAACAAAAGGGGGCAAAATCATTTTTAAAAAGGAGCAGTAAAAAAAAATAAAAAATAAAAAATAAAAAAAAAATAAAAAGGAGCAGTAGTCTTGGGTGGGAAATGCAGATGAAAAAGAATTCTGGACAGAGTTTAAAGTAGAGCACCTTGCCCAACAGCGGGGTGTGGAACTCAGGCAGCAGCAATGACTAAGGGTCTCATTAAAGAATAGAGAAATCCACAGTCATTGATCTTGGCTGTCCTCTGTCACAACTCCAGTGAAAGCAACCACACAGTGACTAGGTGGGAGGTTTGGGCAGAGATGGAGAGAGACTCTCAAGGACAAAGGGCTGCGGACCCCGATCTGGGCTGACGCCAGGGTGATACAGAGTAAGAGTGTCCGCGGAGATGAAGGACTCAGCAAAAGCCAGAAATCTGAGTCAGAGATGACAGGAGACACTCAAAGCCAGAGGAAGTCATAGAACATTGAGATGAACATTGGACTTTCTCAGGGGCAAGGGTGTGAGCCCACAGGAAGGATAAACTCAGGGGACTTCTGGGTTACACGGGGACACAGCTCACTGGAGGCAGATTCTCAATACAATTCTAATGAAAATGAGCCCTGACATGCTGAAATCATAACTCCCTCCACACACCTGATGTTCCCCTGTGTGAGAGCCATCGTCACAGAAATCCTGCTAACCAGCACAGACATTTCAGAAACATAATCGTGGAGGTCTCCTACTATCCAATTTGCAAACCAAACTTTCAACTAAACTTTTCCAACTTTTGTGTTGGCAAATACATCTTGGCATCTGGGTCTCGATAACCATTTCTAAAATCTATAAGGAGGCCTGGCCTCTCCCTAATACACTTCTATTTAGATGTCCCATATCCAAAATCCGAATATTTGTCAGCCGAGGATCCAGGGAATTGAGAGGAACACGGGCTGAGAGCAGAGGCTTGCTGGGTGAGCAGGCTGCTGACACACTGACATCCGTGTGGCCCCTTTCAGGAGTCCCACAGTGCTGTTGGTGAGGAGAAGCAATTCAACAGAACTCAGTTAAGTCGAGCGACTGTACATGGCATAACACTGAGGAGCGCACAGATTTCTCTCTTCATAGATGGCCCCTTTCAGGCATGATTGCAGTTTCGCACACAGAGTGAAGTCATTTACAAAGAACCAGCGCCATCCAACCTGAGGCTTTCTGGTCCCACAGGAAACCCTTTTAAGCTTTCAAGACTTAAAAACGAAGCAAAACTTCTTGAGAACCTCCATTTAGGGCTCATAAAAGTCCATTTGTTCCATCAAATCTCCTTCATTCTCTTGGCGTGATTACTTCTACAAATGTTTAAGACTTCTGATTTGCTCTTTTCTTCAATGAAATAAGAAGAAAACTACCTAAAAGCAGAAACTGGATTTATCAATACCACAAGAAGCTTCACAGGATGCCCAGGCCAGGGGAAATGTCCCTCTCTCTGAGTGTTCTTAGCAGTCCCGATGTCTTGGTCTCATAGCTTCTTGGTTTACATTGAAGTTACCTTTATGTGTCTGTCTTCCCTACAAGACTCCATACTGGTCACCTCTGTACCCCAGCACCTAACACTGTGCCTAGCTCAGACAGAAAGTAAGTAACGTGCAACTCTACTCAGCAATAAAGAAGAACAAAATAACATCATTTGCAAGAAAGTGGAAGGATCTGGAGAACATTATGTTAAGCGAGATCAGCCAATCACAGAAAAGAAGGGACATATGATTTCATTAATATGTGCAACCTAAGGAGTAGTAGGGTCACACAAAGGACTCTGGTTGATAATGGAGAACCCTCAGCGGAACAAGGGAAGTGGTACAAGGGAAGGGGGAGGGCAAGAAAGAAGTGAATTAATGGAATTACTATCATAAACAATATGTACATGTGAAAATATACCAACATCATTCTTGGTACTTCATACGGGTGGGGGGAGGCAGGAGGGGACACTAAGAGCTGTGTGCATGTATGCTAACATCAAATAGATATTCATCGCCATGTAAGACTGCAATGCACCAATAAAAGCACGTTAAAAAAATTAGCAGAAAATGAATAGAGGAGGATTCTCGGTTCCTGTAAAACAGAGAGATCTATTGCTTTCCTTCTCTCCTGAATAATGACTAAGGACATTAGTCTATTCTTCCAGTTTCATGGTGAGGCCATCTCTCTAAAGAAGATTGTTCATTTGAAATAGATGGCTGAAAATTCTCAAAACCAGCCTGGGATGGAAGCTCCACAGGATGAAGGAATCAATCTTCCCTGCTCAGCACACAGCCCTGGGATTCAGCACAGGGTCTGACAGTAGCCACCAGCCCTGGACATGAAGATATGCCACCCGGATCCCCTTCAAGGAAGGGCCAGGTGTCCCCTCCAGTGTGGTCAGCATGCGGCCCACAGCTGTCCGATCCTTCAGAGATGGGGTCACATCCTTCTCAGACAGTCCTTCCTCTGGTGAATGAGTGAGACAGAGGTGTAATACGTGGCCATTTTGTATGGATGCTGCCATGGGACAATCCCAGCAGACAGTAACTGCTCCAGAACACCCCACCAGCTTCCACTTCGTCCTGTATGGTATTTGGGCTACCATATTGCTTCCTCCTGCTTCTGCCCTCTTATTCATAGGTGCTGGTCCTTATTAAATATTTTGCTCCTCAAGCTACATCTCAATGTCTTTTCTAGGAGAATACAGCCTGTGAAATCAATGCATGCTTGTTGAATGAATGAATGAAAAAAACAAAAGAAAAGAATATATAAACAAATTAATGTGCAAGCAAATGGGTAAAAGAAAGAACTAGAAAGTATTTCAGTTGTGCTAAATGACTACCACTATCAACTAGAGATGGAGTTGGAGCAATGAGGGAATCCCCAAAACAGACCCATGCAGACAGAGGAACACAGCCACCACTTCCCGCGCATACCTTCTGTTAAATGCCAAGCTATTTCACATTGTCCTTTCAGCCACCCTTTTGGGTGGGAATTTATTGGCCTCGTTTTACAAAATAAAGGAAGGAGACTCTCAGAAGCAAAGAACTTGCTTAAAATCACATGGCTAATGAGCTGCAAATCTGGGATGCAAATTCTTTCTGTCCAGCTCCAAAGAAAACTTCTCCACGGTTCATATCGTCCTCCATAATTGAGAGCAAATGTTTTAGCGGTAACCCTTTCTCAATATGGTCAAACAGACTGGCTGACAGCAAACATTTGGCCTGAACATTTCCTTCTAGCCAGCTGGTTGCTCCACCAAGAAACTATTAGCCTTCTTCCAAGTGTACCAGCTCATCCCCATGTGGGCAAATAGATACTCCTTGAATAATGTCAGGTTTATTTCTTCCCTCAGTGACATATGCAATGAATAACAGTAATAAAATTCAATCACCATAATGACAGAATGCTAATAGAAAAAACACCTTTCGTAGCTTAAAAAAAAATCACAAGGCAGGCGTGGTGGCGCACGCTTGTAATCCCAGTACTTTGGGAGGCGGAGACCGGAGGATCCGGGTTCGCAGCCAGCCTCAGCGGCTCTCTCTCCCTGTCTCTCTGTCTCTCTGTCTCTCTCTCTCTCTCTCCTTAGTGAGGCCCTCTGCAACTTTGTGAGACCCGGTTTCAAAAATAAGGTATGAAAAATAGGGCTGGGGGCATAGCGCGGAGGTAGAACGCCCCTGCGTTCAATCCCCGGTACCGCAAAAAAAAAAAAAAATCACAAGAAAATTTCCAGCAATATTTGTCTAAAATGAGAACAGAATATTTTTCTGTTAATTGTGCAATGATAATGATATAGCTTGTTCCATAAGCAGTTGAAGGGGAATGAAAAGATGAACTTCTGAAGAAGCCCAGTGAGGGACTTTCAGGTCATGAGAGAACTTCCCTTCCCATTGAGGTAAAACGGAAATATCATTGGAAAGAGACATATGTGTATTAGAATCCCCCCTAATCATAATGGAAAGTTGAGCCCGTTTCTCCTTCCTTCCTGTGTCTATGTTCCTTGCTTTGCAATTTCATAGTACATCCAAACTATGTTATAGTTTGGATCTTACATGTCCCCCAAAGGCCCATGTTTCAGAGGCTTGGAACTAAAGATGCACTATTGGCAGGTTGTGGAAACTTTAAGAGGTGGGGCCTAGGAGTTCCTTAAGTCACCGGGGGACATGCCCTTGAATGAGAGCATGGAATTCCAGCCCCCTCCTTCCTCTCTCTTTTGCTTCTCAGCCATGAGATTAGTGGTTTGTCTCTACCACATGCTCCTGCCATGATGCCTGGTCACAGACCTATCAGCAATGGGGCCAACTGATCATGGACTGGAACCTTCAAAACTATAAGATAAAATAAACCTTTCTTCTTTATAAGCTGATTATCCCAGGTTATAACATTATAGTGGTGGAAAGCTGATTAACCCAACCTTCACACTCTGATTCAGGGCTGACCCTGTGACTTATTTTGGTCAATGAGATGTCAGAAAATGTGATAAAAGCAGATGCTTGAAAAGTATGTGCAAGATTGTCATGAGAACACGCCCAGGTTAGCCTGCTGAAGGATAAGAGACACGTGGAATGAGGAAGCTCCAGCTAAGGTGCCCATCTGAATCTAACCTAGATCAGAGCCTCATACTCTCTAATGTGTGAGAAATAGACACTTATTTCCATATGCCACCAAATTTTCTGGTAGCTTGCTACACAGTAAAAAACTAATTGGTACAACGGACTTAGATGAAAGACTATTGGTACCTTTCACTTGCTTTGACCTTTGAGACAAAATAATGAAGACAGACGAAAAAGGGCTGAGGTTGGTTTCTTCAACCAAACAGACCTCCTTTATATATTCTCATGGCAGAGACAAAGGGTCAGTGCTGACCAGGAAATGGCTTTCTGAATTGACCGTAGATTCTGGCCACATTCTCTCATGTATCTGTCTGTATCCGCTTCATCTAGTGGAAATACAATCTGTACCAGATAAATCATTTTAAACTTTCTAATAGCTACATTTCTCTAAAAAAAAGAAAAGTTGGTGAAATTAGTTATAATACAATAGTCTAATTATTCCAAAATATCATTTCAACATGAGAGCAGTATTTTTAAACTATTAATGAGATATTTTACATTCCTTCTTTCTTTGTATGATGTCTTGACATCCCATGTGTATTTTACACATACAGCACATCTCAATTCGAGCTAGGTGCATTTCAAGTGCTCCATGGCCACAGAGAGCTGGGCAGCACAACTCTGCATCCATTGCAGGGGGTGGTTCTACTAGCCAAGGAGACAGGAAATGAAGCATTGCATCTTGGGATTTTAGGCAGCCAAAAGAAAACCAGGAGAAATAAGTGTGGCAGGTTTTCTTCTGCAGCTTCTGACATAAGAATGACACATTGCTCCTGATTACTCAAAAATACTTTTCTTCATCATATTTGGAAAAGAAGAAAGTAAGAGTTTTTTCAGGTAAGTGTCCAAAACACAACAGAAACGTGCTTAAGAGCTGTTTATGTCTATCCACCTTTCAACTTTGATACAAAAAGGATGTATCATTGCCGAGGTAGAAGATAATAAGAAGAAAATCCATAGCCCATTTGTTTGAAGATGCCAGGACTATATATCTACACACACACACCCACACACACACACACACACACACGGTTTTATGGAAGGATTTCCTTGACGATGCAGGGAAATAGCATTTATTTGAAAAAGAGTAATTACGGCTAAAAGAAAAACATTAACTTTTAATACAATTAAGCAGATGTAAAACTTATGAAATGAGAGTTGAAGATATGACAGGGAAGGAGATTTAATTTTGGCCTTGGACAAAAATGGAGCTGATTGAAAAAAAAAAAGAGTTCACGACAATGAAAAATGCAATTAAAGATTAAAAGGATGAAAAGGGAATTGGTAAATAGGATGGAGATAAGAGACTTGACTTATAAATAATTAGCGATACCAAGAGAAGAAATCACAACAGTTTAACCAGAAGCAAAAACGAAACCCTAACACTGGAATGGAACAAATCTATAAAGTTTTGAAGCTAAGCGTATGACCCAATAATTCTCCACCAAATAGGTTATCAAAAGAAATATACTCATAGACAGTAAACTGAACCTGTTATCTATTGCTACTATAATGCTGCAAAACTATCACAAAACTTTAATGGGATACAACGATGGGCATTTATTTTTGTTCACAAGATAGTGGCTTGGCTGGGAAGTGCTGCTGATCTGAGCGAGGCCACCGTGAATGCCTGTGACCCTGTCTCACAGCCGGGTTCCCCTGGCTGATCTCTATGTCTCATCCTCCATTATGCAGCGTTCAAAAGAGAGAGCACACACACCTGTGCTTCCTTCCCAGCCTACAGGGCCATCAAGTTTGCTACTGCCCCACCGGACAAAGCAAGTCGCATGGCAGAGCCACTGGGAGGGGTCTACGGAGTTCCTGGGCAAAGGAGGCAGGCACAGAGGCTAAGTGGGGCCATCAATGCAAGCACTCAACCTCAGTGCCCTCCAGCTGGAGAGCCCAGAACACACTGAATCACGTTGGCTTTATTAGTCTCTTTTGGGGGGGTTACTGAGGGTTGAACACAGGGGTATTCTTCCTCTGAGTTATACCCCCCAGCTTTATTTTATTTTTATTTTGAAACAGGGTCTCGCTAAGTTGTTGAGGGCCTCCATTTCAATGAAGTAGAATACATACCGGAAGACCTTGAGGCATGAGAGTTAGAGGGTGTCAGAAAGGACCTGCAGGCTGGGCGTGGTGGCACATGCCTGTAATCCCGTACTTGGGAGGCAGAGACAGGAGGATTGCAGGTTCAAGGACAGCCTCAGCAACTGAGTGAGACCATCAGCAACTTAGCAAGAGCTTGTTTTAAAATAAAAAATAAAAGGGGCTACGGGTGTGGCTCAGAGGTAGAATGGCCCTGGGTTCCATGCCTAGTACCAGGGAAGAAAGAAGAAAGAGAGAGAGAGAGGGAGGGAGGGAGGGAGGGAGAGAGAGAGGGAGGGAAGGAGGGAATGAGGGGGAGGGGAGGGGGGGGGTGACGGGGAGGGGAAGGGAGGGGAGGTAAGAAGGAAGGAAAGGAGGGAGGGAGGGAAGGAGGAAGGAAGATGGACTTCCAGTATCTGTGCTTGTGCTAATGATTTGGGGGTACAGGGCTTTGGTCTCAACTGGATGCTGTCAGGAAGCAGGGGTATCACATGACCAGGTATCTCAGGAAGCCTATCTACCTAGAAGAAGGGAAACTACCCGAGGCTAACCCTATAATTACTGGAGAAGCGGCAGTCCCTCCTCTTAGCCAGAGTAGGGGACATTTGGTCATTTCTGGGCTTTGGACAATGTCCGTGTTTGTCAATGTTCAGACACGGCCACACGTGGGCTGGTCTTTGTCCTGCACTATCATGGTCACAGCGTGGCCTGGTCTGATATCGATGTCCTGTGAAATCGTTTGCGTTCAGCACAGGAGCACTAAAGCCTGGTCCGCCGCCAGTGGCTCCTGGAGGTCAGGGGCCACTTGTCTTCCACCACACGTGTTACAGCTAGTTACCCTGGCAACTTTACTTAATGGTTTCATCCGTCATCTCTAGAGGTGATTCCAAACAATGCACTTGAATTTTTAAAAAAGAAAAAGCTTCAGTGTAAAAGTGCCAACAGTAAACACTGAACCCAGTTAAACGTGGAGCGATGGCTACATAAATGTTATAAATACAGTTACAAAATAACACAAGCAATCGCCAAATGAGACATATAAGCCACATCATAAGAATTTATTAATAATGATTTAAGTATAGGGCCCCAAATTATACTAACAAAAGTCAGGTCATGAAAAATGGAAGTTGGGAAGAAGTTATAATATGTAACAATTTTCATTTCAGAGGAAGGGAAGTTTATTTTTTTCTTTGACGTTTGGAGAAATATAGGTGCCAAATATTTTGAAAAAAACATCTAATGAATGTTATTTGTAGTACTAAAAAACAGAATATATACCTTTCAGATGGTTAGGGAAAATAAAAGCTAAAATATTTAGCCTAAGAGCTGGGTGTGATTGTACACGCCTGTAATTCCAGAACCTGGGAGACTGAGAAAAGAGGATCACAGGTTCAAGGCCAGCCTCAGCAACTTAGAGAGGCCCTCAGCAACTTAGTGAGACCCTGTTTTTTATTTATTTATTTATTTATTTATTTATTTATTTATTTATTTTTGCGGTACTGGGGATTAAACCCAGGGGCATTCTACCTCCGATCTACACCCCCAGCCCTATTTTTTATTCTTTATTTTGAAATAGGGTCTCACTAAGTTGCGGAGGGCCTCACTAAGTAGCTGAGGCTGGCCGCAAACCGGGATCCTCTGGTCTCAGCCTCCCAAGTACTGGGATTACAAGCATGCGCCACCATACCTGCCTGAGACCCCGTTTTAAAAATAAAAAATAAAATAGGGCTTGGAGTATAGCTCAGAGGTAGAATGCTCCTGGGTTCAATACCCAGTAACACACACATACATACACACACACACACACACACACACACACACACACACACACACAAATAGCCTAAGAAAGAGAGCAAAGAAAATAACTAGAAAGCATTTTTTTAAGCCTGAAACGAAATGGCTGGAATAAGAGCAAATGTTTTACTTGTAATTACTCTCCCATCCTCATCAACCCCTGCTCTTGTTTCATATGGAGCCCTGGCATCCTCCCTGTCATTGGAAGTCCTGCGAGCAGCCTCCTAAGCGGTGCCTCTCCCTCTGCTCTGTTCTCTGCAAAGCGAAGGCCACACTGCTGCTCAGGGTCCACAGAGCCACGCTGTGCTGCTCAGGGTCCACAGAGCCACGCTGCGCTGCTCAGGGTCCACGGAGCCACGCTGCGCTGCTAGGGTCCACGGAGCCACGCTGCGCTGCGCAGGGTCCACGGAGCCACGCTGCGCTGCTCAGGGTCCACGGAGCCACGCTGCGCTGCGCAGGGTCCACGGAGCCACGTTGCGCTGCTCAGGGTCCACGGAGCCATGCTGTGCTGCTCAGGGTCCACAGAGCCACACTGCTGCTCAGGGTGCACAGAGTGGGCCAGGAGCCAACTGTTGATTATGGCTCCACAGCGATGTCAGAGCAGAGACTAAGAGAAGCATTGGAAACTTTTATAGCATTTTGACAAGTTATTTTATGTCCGACGAGACTAATAATTAAACATCGGTGCTTATATTTTGTAGGCTTTTAGTTCATTTTTCTAATAACTCACTTTTATTACACTGTCTGAAAACATCAATCTGCAATCTATTAGAAAAGGAAGCAAACAGCCAGTCCTTCACTGCAAAAGGTTTGAGAAGCCCCGGTGTAGACCACACCTGAGTCACGTGGGCATCTGTCGCCTCTCTGCCCAGAACATTCAGTGGCTCCCTTTGCCCCATGGTGATTCTCACCTTCTTTTCCTGTCTCCTCAGCATTCCTGAGGGCAATGTTGCCTATCGGCCACGCCTCTTATTACACAGGGATTCTCAAAGGGAGGGGGGAGGGATGAAAAATCTCAATCCTGGGGGGGCAGGGTGCGTGCACTTGGAAACATCAAACCCTGAAGATTCAGACAGACTTGCGGTGCCTGTGTCCCTTTCTCTCTCCTCTGAAACTTTCTGGCCACTGGGATGATACTGGTGATCCTTTGATCTCTTTACCATACATTTTACCTTCCAGACTGCCACCCTGGAGCCTCGCCTCCAAGCCTACCCAGCAGCAGCCCCACTGAGGGACTCGGACACTGTTCCCTGAACGCGCCCGCAACAGCCCCTGCTCCTCCCCTCCCCTGCACAACTGACCCCCTACAGTAGGGCATGCTGGCACACGCCTGTAATCCCAGGACTTAGAAGACTGAGGCAGGAGGATCGCAGGTTCGCGGCCAGCCTCAGCAACTTAGCGAGACCCTCTACAACTTAGTGAGATCCTGTTTCAAAATAAAAAATAAGGCTGGGGTGTAGCTCAGAGGTAGAATGCCCCCCTGGGTTCAATCCCCAGAACCACACACACACATACACACACACACACACACACACACACACACACACACACACACTCCCTACCTCTCCCCTCTGCCTACCTGACTGCCACAGTCTGCCCCTCCTTGAAGCCCCAACTCCAATGTCGCATCTTCTTGTTCCCTCTGTCCCCTCCCCAGCCCAGGTGGATTCCCTCACTTCTTTGAGGCAAAAGCTCTCTATGCGCACACCTTACTTTAACTCCATCCAAGGCTTCAATTTCGGGTTTTTTTCCTAAGGACAAAATTATGGTTTCCTGCACATATCTATCTATAAAATTATATCATAGTAAAATATTCATTAGATAGCTAAGTTCTATCCATATAAGAGAATAATATATAGATGCCAGGCACAATGGTGCGCACTTCTAATCCCAGTACTTGGGAGACTAAGACAGGAGGATCACAAGTTTGAGATCAGCCTCAGCAACTTAGCAAGACCCTATTTCAAAAAAAATTTAAAAAAAAAATCCTGTATGGGGAAGGGGAGGAATAGGGAGGGAGCCAGGGGAAAGCCCACCAAATGCTGTGTGCATGTATGTCACTATCACTATGAACTACATTATGATGTGAGACTATAATGCACCAATAAAATTATAAAAATAAATAAATAAGTATTTTAAAGGGCTGGGGTGTAACTGGGAGGTAGAATGCCCCTGGGTTTAATCCTCAGAGAAAGGGGGGGGGAGGAAGAGAGGAAGAGAAGGAGAGAGAAAATAATATACAGAAAGCAAAATAATGAAGAATACATGTAACATGGAAATACATTTATAATACTCTATTAAGTAAAAAAGTAGATTATAAAATAAAATGTATGGGCATGTATATGGGATGATCTTGTTATCAGCATATAGCAATAGATAATATGGATCCAGTTATAGATAAAGGTGTAGACACAGGCCCAGGCCCACAAGTAGGCAGAGATGCACACAGATGGAGATACAGGGCAAATGTTAAGAACTGCCATTTCTGTACCAAGGAATTATGGACACTATTTCTTTTTCTCCTAGCTCTACTTTCTGCCAGAAATGTTCATTATTTTTTGCAATAAGAAAAAATGTGAATGAATTGGTTGCTGCCTCTGTGGGTTGCCATGGCACCCCGCACAGCGTTGTGTGGGAGCACTTCTTCCCCTTGGGGTCTCTGCTTATTTACTCTGCCCCCCCTGCAGTGATCCTGGGAAGTGGGGTCACCCTACGCTCAGTGCGGAGTGCCCCACATGGCGCCCCACACTGAGCAGTCACTGGAAACACGTTCACAGAGCCAAATTGAATATGTTCATTTGCCAAAAGACAAACACAGGACAAACAGGCATCTGTGCCATTTCCTGGGGAACCAAAACTTATATTGGTCAATGTGAGCAGGTGCAGCTGGCCCCATGCGACTTGGGCCTTGGGGACTCGCCTGTCTGGATGAAGCGTGAGTTGGACTTGGTCAAGAGAAATGGGAACAAACCCTGCGGGGAGTGTTCATTAGCCTGGGCGGACACTTCAGCTAGCAGCCCTCCCGCCCCGGCTCTGTGATGATTTACCCAGTTGCTATTGATTCTTTTCAGGCAATTCAGAGAGAAAGTTTGTCATGAAAGTGCCTGAGAAATGGAGCGAGTCTCTGGGATGGGCAGATTAGCAACAATGATTTTTCACGGAGTCGCCGTGTGTTCACGTCTCTGTATAAAATTCCTGCTCCCAGAAATGCGTACACTGGCTTTCCCCTGAAGAGGAAACACTTCTTTCACACATATTGAGCCCGATTTCCCCGTTTCTGAGGTTTCTCTCCAAGAGCGTGAGCACTTTGAAAGACACATTAGCTTTGTAAAACTTTATGGACTTTTATTTACTGTCAGTATCCTGTATCCATTTGAGATACTTTATCCAATATCCATTCTGGAGGAACCGAGGCAGCTTAGCGCCATCTGACTGCGTTGGCTTGCAGAAGCATGTGGGGGGCTGGGCCTCTCATTCATCTACAGACTCATGTGTGAAAGAGTTAATGGCAGGCGTAGGGAGCATCACACAGCGCTTGCCTAGCATTATAGACCAGCCTCTGTGGCGAGCTGAAAAGCAGCCTTCAGTAGTCTACCTGGAACCTCAGAACGTGGCCCTATTTGGAATAGGGTCTTTGCAGGAGTCATTTAGGTAAGGACCTTGACATGGGTTCATCCTGGATCAGGGCGAACTCTAAGTACTATGGCAAGTCCTTGTAAGAGTCGGGAGGTAGGGAATTCACACAGAAACACCCAAGGGGGGAGGCCACAGGAAGGCAAAGGTATAGACCAGAATGATGCTGGCACGAGCCAAGGGATGCCAGGAGCCACTGGAAGCTGGAAGAACCCTTCAGGGAGCACAGTCCTGCCCAATACTTTAATACTGGCTTCCAAAACTATGAGAGGATAATTTTCTTTTGTCTGAAGCCACCAAGTTTGCGGTCATTAGTTGTGGTAGCCCTGAGACACTAGCATATTCATAAAATCGTGACTCTACAGCACACCTGTTTCAGTCAGTATTCCCACTGCTGTGACCCAAAATACCTGATGACCACAACTAAGAGAAAGGAAGATTAATTGGCTCACAGTTCTAGAGAATCCAGAGGTTTCAGTCCTTGCCACAGGTAAGAAGAACAGTACCTGGCAGGTAATAAGTGTTCAACAACCCTTAGCTATTAGCCTTGTTGCTGGTTGAATTCAGACATTCTACAAGTGGTATTCCTTGAGACGTTTCCTCTTGCTGGGTTTCATTGGTGCACTGTGACTCAACAAGGAAACGCTAGCACAACTCAGTAAGCAACTCCCTCCATAGATAGAGCTATTATAAGGGAGAAAAAAAAAAAACTATGACCAAAAGAAAGCTTCTATTGAACAAGTCAATGACAACGAAAAGGACTAGGCTGGGAGGTCCACTCCTGCAACTCACTGTTGTGTGACCTTGGACAAAGTCACAGCTCCTGTTGCCATAGCTCTCCCATCCATAAAGAGGGGGGGAAGGGTACTCTGTTCCTCCCTTCCTCCTGGGAGGAATGGGGACAGATCCAAGAGAGGATTTTGTAAGACGTGGGAGCTCTTTGAGAGAAAAATGCTAGCAGGACACTGGGTAATCTTTACCCCTTTCGTAATGTTGCTTTGTCTTCACTATGAGAAATGCTCCCTTTAAAGAGCAGCTGGACGCGGATGATCACAGAGCTAAGACTTAAGGTCATTTCTCCCTCCCGGTATCAGACACCAATCTGATAGTTCTATGGAAATAGTTCTATGAAAAGGGATTGCTCCCCCACTACTGTGCATAATTTCCCATACAAGAACAGCAGCCAGAAGTGACAGCAAAGTCTCCCAGGAGAATTGCTGAATTTTCCAAAGAACTGAAATGTATCCCATAGTTTACATAGTAAACCACGATGCTGACTACTGTCACCATATCCAGAGAGTTGTTGAATGTTAAGATCTTTTCCAGTATCCTTCAGCCCACAAACCCTTCAGAAATGGTCCCTCCCTTCTTCCTTCTCTCTTCACCAACAGAAGCCACAGACAGCCTGTTTTGCCATGTCAAGAATCTCAGAAACATAACAGTGGAGCAGTCAGCTCCACCTCTTCATTTTTAAAATGTGGACACCAGGGTTCCAGAGATGTGAAAACCTTGATCGAGATGGCAGGGTAGGTTAAAAATCAAGGACAGTAATTGAGCTCAGGATTCCTGGTCTAGTGCCTTCCCTCGACACCAACAGAAAGACACGTGTTCCTGGGCTTTGTCTCCCAAACCCTTTATGCTGACAACACGTGTCGCTATGAGAAATTCAGAGACGAACTGAAGACCAAGTCTTCAAAATGTGCCTGGGTGATCCGAGAGAAAGGCTGCCTGTCAGTGATCCGTTACTTAGCGATGGCTTCCTATCACCCAGCAAAAGCCAGCACCATTGCATTCTCTTCACCCCTGCCCCCTTTCCTCTTGAGTCGAGATGAACATAAAGGCTTTCTATAGCTCCTTCTTCATGAAATATGTCCTTGGGCTGGAAGATTCCAGCTATATCTTTTGGTGAAGTGTTACCTATTAAAGAAAGATTAAAACAAAGTGGAAGGAGTGAGTACCATCTGTGACCTTGAACTTTCTTTTCTCAGGTGCCCTCTTCCGTGAGAGGAGGGTTGTGGGCACCTATCTGGGGTCCACTTCCCAGTGACCCTGCCAATCACATCTAGTGACCCTTTTTTCTAACATCTGTCATGCATTCGGTTGGGGCCCAGCCCTCCCACCTCGAGACCTGCAGGCCTATCATCATGCTTCAAGGCCAGTGGGTCTTTTCTTGCTTTGTCACGGCTTCTCCTCTGAATTCTTTTTTCTTTTTCTTCCCAACCTTTCTTCCACTGTCCTCCTGTGCCTGTACATCCCTTTGGCTGGCACTAACCACTAGAGCCTAATTACCAGAACTGTCTGAGGTTCATCTCAAATATCTTCTATTTAAGCCAGGCGTGGTGGCACACGCTTGTAATCCCAGTACTTTGGGAGGCGGAGACCAGAGGATCCGGGTTCATGGCCAGCCTCAGCTCGCTCTCTCTCTCTCTCTCTCTCTCTCTCCCCCCCCCCTCAGTAAGGCCCTCCCCAATTTCGTGAGACCCGGTTTCAAAATAAAGTATAAAAAATAGGGCCGGGGGTGTAGCGCGGAGGTAGAACACCCCTGCGTTCAATCCCCGGTACCGCAAAAAAAAAAAAAATCTTCTATTTAAGTAGCCAATAAACAGCACTTGAGTTTTTCCTATGTTCTGGGCACTCTGCTAGTGGGTATTTTTCTTAGTCCACTTGGGGTACCATAACAAAATACCATGGACCGGGTGACTTTAAAATAAACACAAGTTTATTTTCTCGCAGTTGTGGAGGCTGGAAGCCTGAGATCCAGACCAGCATGGTGGGGTTCTGGTGAGCAGCCTCCTCCTGACTTTCAAACAGCCTTCTTGCTGTGTCCTCACGTGGTAGAGAAAGAGATTTCTCTCACTCTTCTTATAAAACCACCAATCCTATTGGATTAGGAGCCTGCCCTTAAGACCTCATTTAACTTTAATTAACCTCCTAAATGCTCTATCTCCAAATGCAGTCACATTGAGAATTGGGGACTTAATATATTAATTTGGGGAAGGGCACAACTTAGTCCCCAGCAGTGCTCAAGGGCAAGCAAAACAGATGTGGTCCCCATTCTCCCAGGCTACTTAACCCTGGCCAAGGTCATTAGCTTTCTGGGCTTCAGTTTTCTCATTTATAAAATAGAGGAAGGTAATAATAGTTCAAATCTCACCCAGACACTGTAGAGATTAAATGGGCTCAGATGTATCTAAAACCCCGGAAAGACGGCTCAGTACAGAGAAAGCGTCTAATATGTATTAGTTGTCATTGTTATTATCATTGTGATTGTCTAGAAAGACAGACATTTATCAAATAATCACAGAACAAATGTACACTTCCACATAGTTCAGTGAAAGAGAGATCTGCTATGCCAGGAGGGGTCTGGCGGGGAATTCAACCCAGACACTGAGCTCAGGGAAGACTCCCAAGAAAGTGACCCTTGAGCTAAGATCTGAAGGGCAAGTAAAAAGCGGTAGGTACAGAAGGGAGTGGGCCAGCTTCTAGGCAGAGGAAATAGAATATGCAAAGGCTTTGAGGCAGGAAAGCACAGGATGAGTTCAAAGGGCTCTGAGAAGACTCATGGGGCCAGTACAGAGAGAACACGATGCAAATGGAGACTGGAGAGTCAGGTCGGAGGGCCAGCGCCTTGTGGGCTGGTTTTTTTTGGTACCGGGGATTGAACCCAGGGGCATTCTACCTCTGCGCTACACCCCCGGCCCTATTTTTTATACTTTATTTTGAAACTGGTCTCACGAAGTTGCAGAGGGCCTCACTAAGCAGAGAGAGAGAGAGAGAGAGAGAGAGAGAGAGATAGAGAGAGAGCTGAGGCTGGCCGTGAACCCGGATCCTCTGGTCTCCGCCTCCAAACTACTGGGATTACAAGCGTGTGCCACCACGCCCGGCCTTGTGGGCTATTTTAAGGAGTTTTCTTTATCCACGTAGCATTGGGAAGTGGTGCAAGATTTAAGGAGCAGGGCTGACAAGGTTATATTGGAACATTGGGAGAAGAGGAATCTTCCAGTGTGGCGCTATGGCCGCTGTAGCATTTGTATCATATACAGTGGTCTTCCGCTTGTGCCCTTGGATTCAATTTGCTCCCTGCAACTCCAGGTAACAAACTAATTACCCAAATTTCATGCTTCTGGGGGACCACATGGCCTACATTGCTGACAATTTTGTCTTGTCTCTACAAAACACACATAGTATTCACTGCAATGTCGGTGTTTGTTTGTTTTTAGACATATATATAGCTCTCATCTATAATTCTGATTCATGAGATTTGGAAGACCATAACATTGCCTACCATGATGACTAGTCCAGATAACGATCTCTCAAAAACTGCTCAGTTCAATACAACTTTTGAGTAGCTAAAAGAAAACACCCCACCCCTTTGAAGAGACTATAAGAGGTCATTGGATCCAGAGACCATCTGACCTTGAGGCCTTCAGGGCCCTGGCAGGAGACACTATTCAACACTTGGTTCAAGGACCTTTAATAAAGGAGCTATTTACCAAGAGGTATGGGCAAGCTGAAGACACCCAGGGCTGATGTGTGGCACCCAAAGACCAGCAACGTTAGGGAGAGATCACTAAAATACCCGCCCCACTTCCATAGTAACACCTCACAATAACATGGATTTCAGCACCCGGAGCAACTCTGGCTCAGAACTAATCTTCTCACTCTCCTCTTTAAAAGCCCTGGAAAGAGAGCTCAGTACAGAGAAAGCATCTAATATGCATTAATAATCTAATATGCATTAGTTGTTATTGTTGTTATGACTGTGGTTGTCTATACAGGCAGACATTTATCAAATAATCAACAATCTACCAAATTTGGACTACTTTTCATAAGGGAAAGGTCATCTGATTCTGCACCCAGTAGCCTTCCATACTCCAGTGTTAATACTCAGATCTAAGTTCTCCAAGCTCAGACTAAACTTATTTCAAACTATGCCTTCTTGGAGACTCAGAATAAAAGACCCTTTTATCTCAAGTGCTTAGTTCTCACAAATCAAAATCAACTTGGCTTTCAGACTATAGTTCTATCCATGAACTCTCAAAACTTGAAAGTTGAAGCTCACAATGATGTCTTTGTTATATGCCATATCCATCTTCCTTTAAAGCAAAGAATTGTATTGATTTGGACAGGAGGAGAGAAAAGAAAGACAATTAGAAGCATCTAGGGAAGTCTAGAAGTAAAAATACATTAATTTTAAAAAGACCATCCTGCCATATTTTTAAGCCTGAGGAACACTACACAATAGGAAAGTAGGAACCACTATACAACTGCGCGCCAGCCTTCTCTTCTGCTAAGCATGTTCGACTTCGTAAGAAATTAAATACAAATGATTATGTTAAAGCTTTTAAAGTTACAATCACACCCTAATCATGTTTCCTAAAGAGCAAGGGTCAACTGTCACCATGGCTGAAGGAATGAATCAGGATTCCCCAACAGGTGGTAAACGTATTCTCTTGAATTACTTTTAGAGCTGGCTGTTTTCTCCCATATGTTTGGATTTTACCTTTGTATTTCATTTTATTAACTATGTGTTTACCTAAATATTTCCTGGTAGGCTGGGAGTGTGAGATGCAGGTGGCCTTGAAGTTAGCTGGAGAAATTAAAGACAAGGGACATAGCTTTCCTGATTATCCTTAACCCTCCAGCGTGGGACGTGTTCGATGTCTTCGGGACTCTGGTCTTCTTTGGAAGGAAGTGAGTCCTGTTTGACAGATGAAGGGAACGAGGAAGGGAGAACTGAAATTGCTCACCCCCCACCCTCACTTCCAACCTGGCGTTGGAGTTGGAGATGGTGGCCCGGGAGACAAACTTAGTGAACCTTCTTGGATCATCGCCAGTTGCTTAGCCGGCCACGAGGTTATCCCAGCAGTTCATAATTCATGAAAGCTCCACGCGTGTTCATTTCCCCCAAGGTTGTTGTATCAGAATGAGAGAATAATTTCTCATTGACTAATTAGCTCTTAAGACCCACTTCTTAGAAGTAGATGTCTAATTATTATTAGCTCCACTGCTTTATCTTTCTTGGTGAAACAAAGTTTAATAACTCCAGGAATTAAAACCATAAGAGGCTCTCTCTTTAATATCTGCGGGCTTTTGTGTGTGGAGACACTCACTAGCATTTTGTTTAATGATCAATTCATTAGACTCATATACCTAATAAAGGAGACTTTGAAAGCCTATTTTTCTTGAGCATTTAGTCATTGATTACATTTGATTAATTCAATTCCCTTATACAATTTAAACTGCGATTACAAATTCATTGTGGCTGATTCTTTTGAAAGCTTTCAATGCCCTTAAGAACAGACAAAACAAACAGAAGTACAGCGATTTCAAAACTATTTCAAACTCTTTCACCACAAAAATGGCTCCATAAATGCTAAAATTATGGATTTTAACCTTTTTTGAAAATATTCATTATTTTTAGGAATTTCAACTTCCATGATGTCTCTGTCAACATTCTCACTACTATAATCCAAAACAACTGAACACACAACATAGAGTAAGGAAGGTTTATTTGCTCACAGTTTTTTGGAGGTTCAGGGTTTAGTCCATGTGAGGCCAGGGTCTGCAGATCTCAGGGCATGGCAGCAGGAAGCAGAGAGAGGAACAGAGCAAGGGTTCTGCTCTCACATCATGGAGTCCAGGTACAAGAGAGCGCAAGCAAGGGGATTCAAAGACACAAGCACAGTCCCTAAGTCCACACCCCCAGGGCCCCACCTTCTCCAGCCACACTCCACCTGCCTAGATTACTACCCATTAAATCCATTACACTGGATTTATTCACTGATGAGATTACAACCCTCATGACTTAATTACATCAACTCTGAATATTAATACATGAGCTCTTCAGGGGACATTCTCTATCTAACCATAACACAGTTTCTTAAGGTTTCAGTAATTCTACCATACATTTTAAATTTTTAATTAATTAATTTTTAGTTTCATTTAGGTAACATTGACAATGAAAGTGAATACAATTAAAGTGTACAATATGATGATCTGATGGATATATACATTGTGAAATGATTACTATAATCAAGTAGGTTAATCCATCAACTCACATAGTTTCCCTTTGTATGTGTGTGTGAAAAAAACTCACATTCTCTTAACTAACTTCAAGTATATAATACAGTTTCATTAACTATATTCACCATACTATACATTAGACTCTCAGAACTTACTCATCTTATATCTGAAAGTTTGTACCTTTTGACTACATCCCCCTCCTTACCCCACCCTCTGCTCCTAGCAGTCACCCTTCTACTCTTTGGATCTATAAGTTTGACTTTTTTAAGTTTCCACATATAAGTGATACTACACAGTATTTGTCTTTCCCTAACTGGCTTATTTCACTTAGCATAATGCCGTCTAGTCTCACCGGTGTTATCCCCAAAGGCAAGATTTCCTTCTTAAAACTGAATAATCTTCCATTGTGTGTGTGTGTGTGTGTGTGTGTGTGATATCTTCTTTACTCACTTGTCTGTCAATAGACACTTAGGTTGTTTCCGTATCTTGGCTATCGTGAATAAAGCCATAGTGAACATTGCAAGCACAGATGTCTCTTCAACATACTGACATCATTTCCTTCCAAAGCACATGCAGAAGTGAGATTGCTGGACCATATGCTAGTGCTAGTTAATTTTTTGAGGAATTTCCATACTGTTTCCATAATGGTTGTGCCAATTTATACTCCCACCAACAAAGTGTAAGGTTTCCTTTTTCACTACATCCTCACCAACACTTATTTTTTTCTTGTCCTTTTGTGAGTATGTGTGGTACTGGGGATTGAACCCAGGGGTGTTATACCTCCGAGCTACACCCCCAGCCCTATTTTATTTTTTAGTTTGAAATAGGTTCTAAGTTGCTGAGAGCCTCACTAAGTTGCTGAGGCTGACCTCAAACCTGCAATCCTTCTGTCTCAGCCTCTCAAGCACTGGGATTACAGGTATGCACCACCATGACCAGCTTTTCTTGTCTTTCAGATAACAGACATCTTGATACTTGGAAGGTAAAATCTCATTGTAGGCAAGCATCATTTTTTACATTACTTAGAATTTTAGTAATTTTAGTAATTTTTCTAGACCCAAAAGAAAATGAATTCCATCTCAGAAAAGCCTAGAAGGCAGGTGCTAGATTGAGGACTTACTAATTTTTTATGTATGAGTGTGGTACTGGAGATTGAACCCCAGGGGCAGTCTACCTCTGAGCTACACCCCCAGCCCTATTTTTAAATTTTTTCTTCAAACAGGGTCTCGCCAGGTTGATGAGAGTCTCACTACTTGCTGAGGCTGTCTTCAAACTTGCAATCCTCCTGTCTCAGCCTCCCAAGTACTGGGATTACAAGCATGGGCCACCACACCCAGCACCTATTAACTTTTGATCAGAACATAAGACATAGTTTGGCCATCCTCTGACCACTAGATTAAGTATATTTTTATTATAAAGATTCACTCTGTAATAAAGACTTACATCCATGTCTTTTTTATTTTTTAGGTTAGGTACCATTTCCAAAAAAAATGCATGTACTAATCAGGGTTCTCCATTAATATAAGCAATATATAGAAATAGGCTATATGTACAAAGAGATATGTAGAAACAGATTTTTTATGAGTGATTGTTTCATATAATTAGGGGGGCTGGAGAGTACCACAGTCTACTACCTGCAAGCTGGAGAAGCTGGAAATCCAGTGGTATCATTCCAATCCAAGCCCAAATTCCCAAGAACTGGGAACCACTGGTGTAAGTTCCAGTCCAAGTCTGAAAGCCCCAAAACCAGGCTCACTGATGTTCAAGGACAAGAGAAGAAGGATGTTCCTGCTCAAGAAGAGAATAAATTCGCTGGGCGTGGTGGCGCACGCTTGTAATCCCAGTACTTTGGGAGGCGGAGACCGGAGGATCTGGGTTCGCGGCCAGCCTCAGCTCTCGCTCTCTCTCT
>PVJS01014234.1:0-40683 GCA_004027185.1 Glis glis
GTGTGTGTGTTACTAGGGATTGAACCCAGGGGCCTCCACCTCTGAGCGACACCCCCAGTCTTATTTTATTTTGAAATAGGGTCTTGTTTTAGTTGCTGAGGGCCTCACTAAGTTGCTGAGGCTGGCCCCAGACCTGAGATACTCCAGTCTCAGCCTCCCAAGTACTGGGATTACAGGTGTGCACCACCATGCCCAGCTTCAGGGCATATTTTAAAATATTCTAGATGACTCAATGGGAGAGGAGCACAAAGCACTTCTGCTGTCTCACAAACTAGGACGGTTGCCCTAAGGGAGAGCACTGGTGTGCACTCAAGTAGCTGCCTTTGTCACAGGATGCCATTTCTGCTGGGCACACAGACTGTCGCCGGGACTGTGTAATGCTTTCCTGGGCTTTAGGTACCTTTGGCTTCATGGACCCTGGCCTTTGTAAAAGATGGAAGAATTATATTCTATGACTGTGTTAGTATAAAGATAAATGTATTAACATTATATACGAAAATGTTTTCTTCAATCAAAAAGAACCAGCCTTCATTTTCTTCTGATTTTAAAAGAAAGCAAGACATTTACATGGGCTCATAAAGTCCTGTGGGCCTCCGCACTGTTCTCAAGGGAGAAGCAAGCCAAGCATGGTGGCGCACGCTTATAATCCCAGTACTTGGGAGGCTGAGACAGGAGGATCCAGGTTCGCGGCCAGCCTCAGCTACTTAGTGAGGCCCTCCACAACGTAGTGAGACCCTGTTTCAAAATAAAGAACAAAAAAATAGGGCTGGGGGTGTAGCTTGGAGGTAGAATGCCCCTGGGTTCGATCCCCAGTACCACAAAAAATAATAAAAAGGGGAGAAGCTGGGACTGACTGACCAACTGTGGCACGTTCAGGGCTGAGTTCTCCACAAGGCAAAGTTTTAATATGCTGTATTACTATATTTATTTTTATATTAATGCAGTTTGTTTTTTAATGAAGGGGACCATAGAGGCGAAAATGCTCGAGGACCATTGGAGGTTATCATGCAGTCTGTGAATGTATAAACATTTTCTTGAAAATGAATGAAATGAACCTTCAAGGAATTTTCCTTCAAGGAAAATATGACATTGTTGCCAATAATAAATTTGAGCTTTTAAGTAAAAATTACAACTTATGGAAACTCCTGTCTGCTCCCAAGAGCTTGACAACTTCCCAAAACTTAAAAACCTACAGAGGAATTCAGCTAATGGGTGTGATTTTCCAGTATTGTACAATGTACTGTTTACATCTGAAGCCCTACATAACTCAGTGAAACTATATTTTCCAAATGACCAGTGTATGGGTTTTATCAAATTATGGATGGCTAAATGGTCTATTCAGGATATAAAATGGACCAATGGATTTTGATGTGGTGGAGTTCAAAAATTCACTGATTAGTTTTAGACTCTAAATTGTGATTCAGCCTTTAAGAAACTATTACTTCTTGATTTGGTGTAGTATCAAAGAAGGACATTTGTAATTATCTGTAAAAGCTATTAAAATCCTTTATTCCCAAAACATATTTGCATAAGGCTGAATTTTCTTCACATATTTTAAACAAAATAACATACAGCAACCAACTGAATACAGAAGACATGAGACTCTAGTTATATTCTGTACAACTAGACACTAAAGAAGGGAGCAAAATTGTAAAAAAAAATGCTACTCTTCTAACTTTTTTGTTAGGAAAGCAATTATTTTTTCCACGAAACTACATTGTGCTAACATGCAACTTGCTTACATGTTAATATTTTAAAAATGAATAAATAACAAATATTTACATTTTCTCAGTTTAAATTTCTAATAGAACGATTTGGGTTTTTTTTTATAGTGCTAGGAATCGAAACTATGTTCTTGCATGTGCAAGGCAAGTGCTCTACCACTGAGCTATACCCTCAGCCTTTAATAGAGAAAATATTGATAGTTAGGTAGATATAACCCACATAAACAAAAGTTCTTCCGGGTTTTCAATAATTTTTAAGAGAGCTGAGGATTTCTTTGGGGGGAGGTGTGCTGGGGCTTGAACCCAGGGGCATTCTACCTCCCAGCTACACGTCCAGCTCTTTTTATTTTTTTTATTTTGAAACAGGGTTTCACTAAGTTGCTGAGGCTGGCCTTCAGCCTGCAATCAATCCTCATGTCTCAGCCTCCCAAGTACTAAGATTACAGGTGTGCACCACCATGTCCAGCTTGAGTTAAGGGGGTTCTGAATCCAAATAGTTTGAGAACTATCGTAGTGTAAGTACTTGTTAAGATGCTCATAAAGGACCATTAAGTTTAAAAAGTAGGTAACAAGCACTATGCAGAGTAGGAACCCATATATGTTTATATTAAGCGAATTTGGACAATCTGTATGGCTCAGTGAACTGCTCCCTGCTGGAGGGTAGCAGCCACTCACTCCTAGCAATTCATTTGAGCATCTTTACTTTTGTTTTCCATGGTGAGCATGTATTTATTTTACAATTGGAAAACCCTAAAATCTTTAAAAAGGTGGCGTACCTTCCTGAGCCAGATTTGGGAGACTGCAAACTCGCGCGGGGGGGGGCAGGGATTTTTTTGCCTGTTTTGTTCGCTGCTTTAACTCCAGCACCCAGACTGGTGCATGGAACAATGTCCTGAGTATTTACTTGAATTCAAGAATGCTTGGATGGCAGGTATTGGACACTGATTCGCAGACCGGTGAAGCATCAAGATAAGGAGACAAGGTTACCTCGGCTGCAATTTCAGTGCAGCCCGAGGGCAGGGGACAGCCTTCAATTACTTCCATAATCCCCAGCAGGGCACATTACACTTCACAACAACCCTGAGGGATGTGTATTATTATCCAAATTCAGTTCACAGCTGGGCAGAGAGGCGGCTTCCTTCTCCACACTTTGGAGGAAGAGAATAGGACGAAGGGCCCTATTTAAGCAACTGGGACCGGAAGGGACACTAATGTATTCAGGAGGGAAAAAAACCATGTTAGGAGTAGGTGGATGGTCTTTGCGCTGGCCCTCTTTCTGCTGGTCTATAGTTAGACAAATACGTGTGATGAAGATCCATTGTTTATATCGAACTGACTGGGGAGGAAAAAGTGATCGCTGGTGACAGCAATCGTGCCCCCTCCCGGGGTCGAGGGGAAAGTTACTTGGGAGGAGGCAGCGAAGACCGGAGTTCAGGGCCAAGCACACAGTAGGTGCTCGCTGCAGCGCAGGGGCTGGGACGTGCACCCGAGGAGCGCCTGTGCCGGGAGCCGCACGGTCCCGCGGACTTGGCTCGGGGCGCTGCGCGGAGACCCCGCGTCGGCGCGAGGACGGGATGCCGGGGCCGGTGCAGCGGGGCGGGCGCGGGGCTGGGGTCAAGGCCGGGGCGCGCGGCGGCGCGGGGAGGGGCGGCCGGACGCGCGGGGCCGGGATGGGATGTGACGAGCGGCGCGCTGTGCATTGTGGGAGCCCCGGGGCCGCGGCGACTGGTTCCAGTTCACTCGGCGGCGGAGCCGGGCGGAGGGGGCGAGCGCGGGGCGCGCGGGCGGGCGGGAAGCGAGCAGCCGGCGGGCGGGCCAGCGAGGAGCGCGGAGAGAAAAGGCGCGAGCGGCCGAGAGGCTCGGGCCCGACACCTTGCTGCCGCCGCCGCCGCCGAGCCGCCCGTAAGTGCCGCGCGGGCCCGTCGCCACGCGCCGGGTCCCCGCGCCCGCGCCCGCCGTGCGCCTTGCAGCCGCGCAGCTCGGGGTGGCCGGGCCCGGCGCGCACCGGGCGGCTCGGCGGGGCGGCCCGCTGCGGGCTCCGTGCGGTGCGCGCCGGCCTCGCGCCCGGACGCCTGCAGGCCCCGCCAGGGCCGCGCGGGATCCCCCCGTTGGTTTTGTTCAAAAAGCAAACCCGGAAACCAACTTCCCCTCGGAACGCAGCTTCTGCCCGCGCCGGGGCGCTTTTGTGGGCAGGGGACAGTCCTGGCCCTGCCCCGGAGACCCGGCCCGGCTGGGCCCGAGGGCGCGGAGGCCCCGCGGCGCGGGCCGGCCGGCGCCCGAGCTGTTGTGCGCGGAGTTGCACTTGGGCAGGCGGCGCCGGCCCGCGAGTGGCCCGCCGCGGCACAATGCGTGGGCCCCGAGCCCCAGGGGCCTGGCCGGCCGCCGTGTCGGTGGCGCTGCGGGGCCGGGGCGGGGGCTGGGGGCTGCGCGCGGGACTAAGCCCAGGCCGGGCGGGGACGGCGAGGAGAGGGGCCACGGCCACCCCGCTGTTCTCGCTCGCCTCTGCATCGGCCTTTTGTTTGCTTTGTGGTCGGGAGGGTTTTTTTAAAGGTAACTCCGGAGGGCTGTAGGCTCCCCGGGTGGAGAAGGCCGGCAGGGAAGAGACTCGCCGCGGGTGGGGTGGCGTGGAGAGCCAGGGCGCTGGATGCTGCTGGCCTATCACCTGACAACAGGTGTGAGGGACGGCGCGCCCCACCCCCACTCCGGCCGGGACCGCAGATCACTCAGATTGCTGGTCAGGAAATTGCTTGAAATGTTCGGTGAGACTAGGTGTTGGGGAAAATGTTGCCGAGTTTGAAAGTGAGCGATTTCCCGTACAGGCAGCTGAGATAGACCTTGAATTCAGCAATTACAGTTACCATGAAGTCCTTGTAAGATTTTAATAGTCCAATAAACCGCACAGAAGAATAGATAATTAAGTGGGGGTATTCCTGCTAGCTTCCCTCTTTTCTAACACCTTTGTGGTTTGAGGTTTTACTGTTAGTGGGGAGGGCGTGCTTTGTTCCCAGGGTTTTGGACAGCCTTAGGTTTGAGTGGGAGACTCAGGATGCGATTAGGTGGAACCCACCTGCCACTTACTGCAGGCCACCTTTAGGGTCCTGGGCTGTTGCAGGGTGTCATGGACTCTACAATGGACACCTCACGCCCCCAACTGGAATTAATATACCTTGTACACAATTAACCAAAGTCGAGCAGCAGCATCTTAGTCCTACTAAGGGACTCTGATGAAGACGACTATGTTTTTAAACTTACTTTTTCTGAAAAAAAAAATACAGTTCTTGAGACTACAAACTCTTCCCCTTTCTAGTTTTATAAGGAGAGCGGAACATCTCTGCAGTCTGTTCTTTTGTTTCAATTTGTTGTGATTGTTAATGCCTGTATCTAAGCAAAGCGTGAGAGGGATGGAGGCTAAACTTGTTTTGGGGCAGGGCCTAATCCTGGATGAGACAGGGATAGCTCACATTTTATTAAACTTTGAGAATTGTCTGGAACATCACATGTAACATTCTAATACGTAGCTGTGTCACTGTCTTGAGTGGTTGTGTGTGTGTGTGTGTGTGTTACTAGGGATTAAACCCAGGGGTTTTCTACCTCTGAGCTATACCCTGCTCTATTTTATTTTTTATTTTGAAACAGGGTCTTGCTAAGTTGCTGAAGGTCTCACTAAGTTGCCGAGACTGGCTTTGAACCTGTGATCCTCCTGTCTCAGCCTCCCAAGTACTGGGATTACAGGTGTGCACCGCCACATCCAACTTATTGTTTTGGTTTTTACCAAGTGGGTTACGGGCAGGGAGTGGCACAGTTCAGTGTGCCACTGCTGGTCCTGGAGCCATTATAGCTTCCTTTCCGGTTGACCGGCTTGGAATAGATGTATTTTGGGACCTGTCTCCACTACCTTCAGAGCTAATGCCATCCCAAGTCATTTAAAGGAGAATTATTTCAATACATAAAAGCATGAAACAAAACCCCTCACTGAAAAACCCAGCAAGAGTCTGCATATGGCGTACATCAGAACTGCAGCAGCCCCTGGTTCTTCTTTGAGTATTTCCATGGGTTCGTGATGGACTTCTCAGAACCCTATTCCTGGAACATGGGCTGGGAAGGGGCAGGAGTGTATGGGGCCCATACCTGTCATAGGATTCTCCCGTCCTGTAGGTTTAGAGAGACACTGGACCTTGTCTCAGCTCCTCTGAGTGAGCCTGAGTGGGTCTACTCGTCATCCCAAAGAATTGTATAGCTTGTTTGCTGGGATCGAGCCTGCCTGGCCTGTGTCTTCCAGTCTTTCAATAGATCTTCCCTGTGAATTAGCTCTGATTCAGTCAATGGGGACAAACCATAATCAAGAAATGCCCAGGCACTGCTCTGGAGAACTGACATTAGGAGAAGAGTGGCTGTTGGGAGGTCCATGCAGGAGGCCACAGTAGCCTCCAGGAGGGACAATAACCTACCCAGAAGTAAGCCCTTATCTGGCATGGGAAGGTCAAGTAGAAGTTGCCTGGGCAAAGGAGGGCAGATGGGGACAAGTGTTTGAGGCTTGGGGAACCACTTGTACAGATCTTGGAAGAAAACAATAGAAGGCACTCGGGGAGCTGCCAGAGGCTCAGGATGGCTGAAGCCTAGAGTCAGGTCATGCTAGCTGGCCAAACAGGCCAAGTCACAGGACCCTGATCAGAACTACACTTTATGCTAAGAGCAGTAAGGAGCCACTGACAGGTTCTGAGCAGGAGAGAAATGTGGTCAGGTGTTCTTTATTCTTACTGGGAATACTTCCTTTATTCAGCAACTACTAAGTCACTTCCAGATGCGAAGCCTGACCTAAGTCCTGCCCTCGGAAGCTCTTGTTTTAACTTTTTTCTTGATGGCTTTCACTGGAGTCGTTTTCTTAGAGTTCGGCATAGTCTTCAAAAGGGAGAGGAGGCAAGTGGGAGAGTTCCCTATGAAGCAAGCAGAGATTAATATGCATATGCTATTAAAATGTAGGGCCAGGCCCTTCAGTGCCGGTCAGAAAGACACTATACGGTGGGTTTGCAGAGGTGAACTTTCAGCCCCCAGCTGCCTCCTGAAAACTGTTTCCTGCTCATGAATGGCACTTGTGTTGAGTTTTGCTTTTTCCCGCCACCGAAAGCCTAACACATGAGCAAGATACATGTGCTGGAACAAGATGCCTGGGTGAGGATTTATTTTCTATCTCAGTTGGTCTGCCTGTTCTATTTGCAATCCGTCTATTCACTGAGGGTGGACTGTAGGTTCTTTAATTGTCTGGCTCATTTTATGAGTTAGTGTTTAATAAATGGAGAGAGATGTTTTTCTTGATTGGCTAGTGTTACAAGAACAGGTCTTTGTTCCCAGCCAATCAGAGCACAGCTTGTGAACTCAGCTCTGTGAGTGATGTTTGTGTAGTATATCCACATGCCTCTGGGGACATGCCACCATTAATCATTTGACGTGATAGGAGCAAACAGAAGAGAACAACAGGATTAGTGTCCTCCCCTTCAGAATCAAGTCTCAGGTTTGCTTTCATGATGGAGTTGATGGGAAGGCGACAAGTGCATGTGGATATGGGGGCATTTATCCAGCTGCAGGGATTAGGTTGTGCAGTCCTCCCTCATCAACAGTGATTTGAGCACCGATAGCTCAGATTCCCCTATCCTGGAGCCAGAAGTAGGGCTCTCTGATGCAACTCCCCAGTAGTTGTAATCAATAGCTCATTAAGGGTCAATACATATGTATTGCTTAGATAATAAAAGACTTCATGATTGATCATTTTAGTGGCTTCATGAGTGCCCTGATTGTTTAAGGGCTTTCTCTGCTGCAGCAGTACCGGGGGCCAGTGTCCTACAGTTATGAGGAAGGTAAGTATTTTCCTCTGGTCTGTGTTACTGAGCCAGTCTGATGGCAAGATGAATGGTTGCTGGAGCCATAAAGTTCTCATAGAGTTGTAAGCCCCTGTTAGACTCATTTCCCAGCTATCAGGGCATGGGTGTGCTGCCTTCCCAGGAATCCCTAAGGTGACCCCGCAAGCTTCCTGACTTTTGAGTGTGGGCTCCCACAGCGTTTTGACCAAGTGTATGTGCACGAGTAGTCCCAGAGAAGGTTCCTGACTGGTGTCCCACTGGCCATAGCTCTGAGTCCTGGGCCTTTTGGAAATGCTGTCCTCTTCTTTGTCAAGGGAACCACATCCAGTGTAAGTGTCAACTCATCAACTACAGTCCAGCTGGCATTCAGGTGTCTACTGAGTAGTAGGCAGGGTGGTGGGTGCTTGGAGATACAGTGGTGAACAGAGCAAATTGGTCCACACCATCAAGACCTATAAGAAAACAAGCGATGATGATACAATGTACAAGTGCTAAGTATGGGGTAGCTAGCTTTAGAATTCATATATAAATTGGGTCTAGATTGGCAATTAGGTTGGAAGGCAGGACTGAAAGCTGTATTTGCAGAGTACTTTACATAAAATTGAGTAAAGAGAATGTATTAAAGAATAGGGGCAGGCAGAGGGAGATTATAAGGCATTTTAAGCTGGGCATCAGCTGGCATGCCCACTGGGGAACTGGGAATGGTTTAGCCTGGGGGAGCTCTGGTTGCTGGACTACTTCAGACAGGGCTGGGGTGGGTGTTTCAGACTGAGCAGGCTGCATATGCTGAAGGGTCGAGGTGGGAGTGAAGGTAGTGTGCGTGCAGTGAAGAGTAGGAAGGCATGGCAGGACCTCCATGGCCCCTTCTTTCTTCACCTCTACTTCCCCTGCTCGTAATAGAAGGCCTCCTGTTCTCATGGCCGTCCTGTTCATGGGATCTTCCCCACTACCATTCTAATTCGTCCTGTGCTGTGAGGATACATTGCATCTCCCCAGGCACATCTCAGTTGTGGAGAAGCCAGTGATCAGAGACTGGCTTATTACTCAACCATGTCTCATCTCTCTGTATAGCCCCTCTTTAATAGTTTGTCTTTGGGTAAACTTTGACTTTCTGCAAGCAAGTTTCACTTTTATTGTGATTGGTTTAGAGTTACAGGATTTAAAGAGCATATTAGGCTGATTTCTGTTACTATAACAAAATACCCGAGGCAGGCTACTTTATTAAGAAAAAAGGGTTTATTTTGGCTTTTGGTTCCAGATGTGAGAGGTCATGGGGTGGCATCTGGTGATGGCCTTCTTGCTGGCAGAGCCCTGAGATGGTGCAGAGTATCATATGACAAGAAACAATGCACCCGTGTACATGTGTCTCTTCTAGTCTCTCTCCCTCTTCCTATAAAGCCACCAGGATTCAATCACAGGGGCTCCACCCTAATGACCTTATCTAACCCTAACTACTTCTCACAGGCCCCACCTCTAAACACCAAAGTCAATTAAGTTTCCATCCTCTCAATACCTCAGAACAGGGATTAAATTTCAACCCAGGAAGCCTTGATGGACATGCAAACCATGTCCAGCTGTAGCACAGAGATCCTTTCGGGATCTTCTTGTCCTAAGCTGATAACAGCAAAAGGGCAGCCAAGCTACCATACAGTGATGACTGGCTCAGCTCATCACTGTCTTGAAAGCATCTGGGGTCCGCAATAGGGTGAGAGCTCCTAATTGACATTTTTGTCAGTTTGACCAAATAGTATAGCTGTTCTCCTGTGAGTAATTGCAAGCTCTGAAGAGAGGCTGAGTGCTTACGAAGTCACTTTGTCTATTGCGTGGGACTGTCCATCCCTCAGATTAAGCTGCATGCAGGATATGGGTCAAATAGGGCCTAGCAGGCTTTGGCTGGTCACTCAGATCCTAGCTTCAGAGTCACATTTCAAACTGGTTTGTCATGTGACAGACAAAAGCTATTTCATCTTTTTGTTCTCTTCTGAGCAAATAGCTAGGGTCTATTTCCCAACCTCTTGCAATGAGAGGTGACCATGTAACCAAGTTCTAGTCAATGGATGATGGTCAGTAGTGGCATGCCCCACCTTCAAACTTAGCCCCTAAAAACCTCCATATATTATCCTCCATGGTGTTTTCCCTTCCGTGGGAATCCAGCATTGGAGATGTCAGAGTCAGAAGATGGGAGGGGTTGACCCACAAATCACTACGTGCAGGAGATACCAGCCAATCAAGGAAACTGGTTTTGGACTTTTATTAATCCATTTCTGTTACTATAACGAAATACCCAAGGCTAGGTAACTTTACAAAGAAAAGAAGTTTAGTTAGCTTGGACTCCTGTGGTTCCAGGGCGTGGTGCCAGCATCAACTTAGTTCTAGTGAGAACCTCATGGCAGATGGCCTCACAATGGTAGGAGTTCATGCAAGAGGAAGAGATGATATAGTGAGGTAGGAAGCCAGAGAGCAATTGAGGGGAGGGGCCAGTAATAACCCCCAGTAGACCCCACCTCTCAAAGGTCCCACTACCTCTTAATACCACCACACTGGTGATCACGCTGCCAGCACATGAATCTTTGGGGACTTTTTATGAGTGAGAATTTAGTTATAGGGACTTATCTATTACATTAGCTTAGCAATGCTTTCCCCAGTACCAATGCCCAAGGTCTGTTATGTAATAGAGTGGTCTTTTTTTCATCTTATGCACACTGCTATTTTGTTAACTATCAAGTGCCCACTAAGTGAGTGAGTGTCAGAACCTTGCATGCTCAGATTAATTCTCCCACCTACCCTTTGAGACCTTTTCTATCATCATCTCTACTTGACAGATGAAAAAATAGGTCTAGAGGGATTAAATTATTGTCCGAGGCAACACGGCCAGTAAGTGACAGTCATACTCAGAATCAGGTCAGCCTGGCTATGGACTTACTGATCATGGTGCTCAATAGCCACTTCCCTCACAGCCACTCTCTGTCCCCACATTGGTGTTGGGCCAGAGTAGCCCACACCTCCAGCGATCTCTGAAGAGCAGCCCAGACCTCACCCACTCCTGGTTCAGCTGGAGATTGCAGATTTTCCAGAGGATGTTTTACAAACCACTGCATGCTGCTGGATGTCATGAGGCTCCGGGGCTTACTCACAATTCTTTCATAGCTCCAGGAACTATAGTTAGAAATGCAGAAAGAACATGGGGAGGGGTAAAGAACAGTATCTCTGCAAGACAACCTCCTGGGCAGGGATAAAGACTGGAGCCTGCCACATTGGAGAGGAGCCTCGTTCAGGGCGAGATGTGCAGGCGTTCTTCTGTAGGGTTGCACTGGAGAATCACTGATGACCAAGACCTTTTCCAAGTTCCAGGGGTGAATCAACTGCAAAAGCTGACATCTAGTAGCTTATAGTTCAGTCTAGTTAGGGAAGCAGACATGTGCTGGGATATATGCTATGGGAATGTGGTCCAGGCTGTGACCAGGTCCAAGAGGCCTCCACGGCAGAGCGGGCGCATGAGCATCCATTCAGCAGGTTAACAAGAGGGCAAAGGGCATACCAGGCAGGAAAAACAGCATGTTCAAAGACATCCTTGATGCAGCATGGCAGGCTCAGTAAGTCATAGGTGGCGTGGGGCATCCTAGCCCAGGCAGGGGTTCCGGGAAGCAGTGTTGCGGAAGTAGCTGAGGATGTTGTTTGTGGTTGACTTGGAGCTTGGGGTGATGAGGAACCATCAGAGTGGGCAGAGGTGCCTCTGGTGTCTGTGGAGAAAGCCTGGTGGGAGGAGTATAGGGAGAGGTAAGGTGCTGAAGCCAGGCAGGGAGGGGCAGGAGAAGCCAGAGGCTGAAAGGGTTTGCAGATGGGTTGAGCAGGGCTCAGCTAACATTTAAGTGCTGTGGGACAGACAGGGAAGTAGGTAGGGGCCAGGGTGACTCCTGCTTGGGTAGCATGGTGCATGATGTTGCCACTGATGGGCTGAACAACACAGAGGCGTTCAAGGTGCCTGTGGGATTGAGAAGTGGATCCTTGCAGTAGGCAGTCAGAATACAACTCCAGGGCCCAGCAGCCAGGTATGAATTGGCCTGGAGACCTGGAATTGCTGCATGTTGGCACTGAGCCGCTTAGCTACAGCCAGAGGAAGGAAACACAAGGAGTATCACTCTTCAGGAATAAGTATGTGTGGGACCTGCCAGGATCTGGTGCTCATGGTTTCTCTCTGGAAGAAAACACTGTCCACTTCCCACAGAGGCAGCCCCAGACACTCCCAACAGACCCGAGGACAGAGCTGAAGTCTGCTGCAGTCAGGGGCTGAGCTGCTGGTAACCAGGCCTGACCACAGGTCCCCTACTGAAAGAGTGGAGACGTTTGGGTTGAAAGCTCTTTGTCCAAAGGTATTGGGTTGTCGATCTGTGAAACACACATTTGTAATAAAGTCAGAGACTACCAGGAGACCTGGGACAGTTCTTCCTGAAGACACAGACACATGCACATACCACACACCATTGGCTGCTTAGTGTGAGCATGGGACCTGCTTGTTAGGGATGTGTTAAAACAATACAGTAGCACAGGAAATAGATTCAACTAATTGTTTCCGAAAAACTCCAACTTTTCTGGGTCTCTGAAGCACTATGATCCCTTAGGCCTTGGTGCCCCAGCAGGATGCAGTACAGGGATATATCATCATGGGCCTGAAACACCTTAACCCTGCTGGGCCTGGCCACACAGCTGCAGGCAGATGACTTGGGGTGCTCTCGGAGTCATGGAGATGTTAGGTGTAGACAAGGCCCTCAGTATAGGTTTGAGTGTCAAAGTAGCAAGGGCTCCTAGCCCTATGGCCTCCATGTTTGTAGAGGTGTGGCCTGTTGGAACTGGAGAGGTCCACACACCATGGAGCCTACCTCAGTTTCTCAGTACATGGAGACCTGTCCATTTGGTCGAGTGGTCTGAGCATACATGTTCCATAGGGGAGGATCAAGGAAATTCCAGAACAGGTTGAGGTTCCTCTGTCCCCTCTCCCAGGGCTTCATGGCCTTTTGAAGCACTCACCATGATTATCATTTAAATGAATTTGGGTTATTTATTCTTTCTCCCCATCAACTCAGGAGGGTAGGGACCACATCTGCCCAGCATAGTTCCAGAGTACAAGCACAAATGAACAGGACACTTTGAGTAGCCATTTGCTACGCCAGGAATACAGTCAGGGGAAGCCCTCTATCCACTTACTGTCTAGTGGGAGAGATGGGGATGTGCACACCGTTGCTGTGGCCTAAAGCACCTGGAGCCGGGAGGTTGGAAGAGCCAGGAGGATGGAGCCGCTGTACCCGAGCACTCACCTGAGCCCTCAGAGATGGTTCAGCAGCTGACAGAGAGCAAGTGTGAGGGATGAAGGAGGTTCTGGCAAAAGGGAGCAGTTACTGTAAAGGCAGAGAGAAAAAAAGTAGCATTGCATTTGGGGGAACCCCCTGTGGCTCCCTGTGTCTGAGTTTAGACACAAATGGCAGGAGGCAAAGCGAGACAGATGGGCTAGGCCCACGTGATGGCCAAAGGTCCTGGTTTTCTCTTGGGACTTGTGGTAGCCCTGGCAAGTTTGGGCCAGGTCCAGGGCATATTCCAGTGTGTGCATGCAGATTGCCCTGCCCACAGGTTGGAAGGTGGATTAGGGCAAGAGGGTGGACCTTGGCAGGAGACATGTGAACACTTGGCTAAGATAGTGATGAGTTGGATCTAGTCACGTGGGAGTGGCGAGGGGGACTGGACTTGACTGGGGGCTCTTTGGGTGGGGATGGGAGAGGAGCGGGAGAGAAAAACACTTTTCCCTCTTCTCTAAAGACAGCTCCTCCCCCCAAACCCTGTGGACTAGAAGTGTTCAGATGGCTACACACCATACTAACTCCTACAGGTTGCTTTTGCTTCTCATAGATCAGGGTTGTAAGGTAGAGACACTACTGTCATCACAGAATGCAGGTGTCCAGCTTGACATCTTCATTCTAGTTGTAGGCCACACTGTGTTTTTATTACAGATTTATTAGCCCCAGTCTCAAGTTTTTGACAATGCAATTATTAAATAAGTGTGTAGAACATAACCAAGAAATCCCATTTTCTTTTACATCATGAGGCATAAAGGCAAGGCACTTAAGAGCCGTCATTGTCAGTGTAACAGTTAAATGGAAGTGACCAGTAAAATTGCTGTCATGGTATAAAATGTGCAGAGCTGAGCCTTTCTCTCCTCAGGCCGCACCACTCAGCAGAGCGCGTAGACTTGCTCAGGGGGCTCCTGGCAGCGAAGGCAGTGGCTCCTGCTGGCCGGCCTGGGCCTGTCAGGGGAAAGGGAGGGGTCATTGTCCCCAATGATCCTGAGGGATGTACTTCTTGCCTTCACAGTGTGTTTACTGACCCGCTTCCAGGACCACCACCATGTCGAGCCGTGGTGGGAAGAAGAAGTCCACCAAGACCTCTCGGTCCGCCAAGGCAGGTGTCATCTTCCCTGTGGGGCGGATGCTGCGGTACATCAAGAAAGGCCACCCCAAGTACAGGATCGGAGTGGGAGCTCCCGTGTACATGGCTGCTGTCCTGGAATACCTGACAGGTGAGTGCGCCAAGTCAGCTGCAGAAACCTGGGCTCAGACACGTGGGCTATTCTGATAGCTCTCCAAGAACTGCTGGGACCTTTTTTGTTTTGAAGCATTTCAAACCTTTGGAACAGTTACAAGAACAGCATAGTGATCATTTTCACCTAGATTCGAGTTAACATGTTGCCCCATTTGCTTTACCTCTCCCTCACTGCGTGTGCCTGCGCACGTGCATGTGCATGTGTTCATATACATGGATGCTTCTATATTTATTTCTGGCTATTATATAGTCCATTTTGAAATTTCCTGCGTTGCCCCAAGAATATTCTTTAGGGTTTGTTTGCTTTTCCTTTCCAATCCAGGATCCACTTCAGGGTCATACTTTGCATTTGGCAGTCAACTTGGGCCAGTCTTTTTAAATCTTGAGCAGGTCCCCAGTCTTGTTTTGTTTTTAATCTTCCACGACATTGACATTTTTGGAGAGTCCGGCTCAGTTGTTTTGCAGAATGTTCTTCCATTTGGGCTGGTCTCATGATTAGAGATCCAGGTCTCACTTGGGCAGGAGACGCACCAGTCCTGTCGAGTCTCCTCTGTGATGTGGGCTTGTGCTGTGCTGATGACGTTCAACATGTTCATTCAGCTCAAGTGGCATTTGCTGGATTTCTGCACATCTTGTATCATAGCCTTTCACCGTAGGGGCTGCAGCATCCCTTGATCATATTTGAATCTCTTGTTACTGTGGTATTATGGAATAGAGATTTTTTCAGTTTCTGTCATTTCTGCATTTCTTAGGTGGCATTCTTCTGTAAAGAAGAGCTTCCCTCTGCCCTTCCCTTCTTTTCGTTTTTTGTTTTATCAGTGTTGGCTCGTGGTTTAGTTTGGTGAGTTATGCTCCATTCGTGTCATTACTATTTGACCTTCAAGTTGGTTCTTATGTCCTTTCGCCATGTCTCCATTGGTTTCTGTCATTTCTTTGCCATCAACATAATGAGATATTCCAGTCTTAACCCTGGACTTTCCTTGCCCCAGTCTGGGAATCAGCCGTCTCTCCCAGGGGTCCTTGGTCCATGAAGTGTAGAAGACAAGCTGGCCAGGGAGGGATGCTACTGTGAGTTTAGCGAGGAGAAAACCAGGCCTTGAAAAGCATGAGAGGACTTGCCTAAGGGGTTGAGAAGAACCCAGATCCCGATGCCCTACTGCAGTGCTTTTTACTCCTTATTGCTCAGTATATGATCTGGTAGGTTGTGTAGGTGCCAGAACGTACCCCTGATTCTTGCAGCCACCTCTTCTACAGCCAGAAAGAGGAGAGTGAGCAAGACAGGTGCCTCTTTCAAAGTGGCACAGTCAGGCCGCAGAAAGCCAGGACTGCTCCCTCTTCTCTCAGGTCTCTCAGTTTTGAAGGGCTCAGAGTTTCCCCAGAGCAGACACAGTCAGGAGGGAAGTCAGGTTCTGCTTCCTGTTGAATTATCTAGGCATGGGAACTAATACACTGTGTTCTGTTTATGAGGTGTCTGCACATGTTTCGGGGCTTTTTGCCTTTCTGCTTAGCAGAGACTCTTAGAGGTGGCGAGCCTGGTGGTGTGAGCTTGGCCTAGTTCCTTTCAGTGTATAGATGAGGAAACAGAGCCTAGAATCTAGGGGACACACCCAGGAAAGTTATGTATAGCATTGGCAGTCAGCCCGAGTCCAGGGGAGGAGTCACTGGATAGGAAGCAGGGAACATTCTAGTTCTCACATAGCAATTTATATGCTGTATGACCTAGGGTGAGTCACTTAGCCTCTCTGGGCTCCATTTTCCTCACATCTCAAATGTAGGCAACTGTCTCTGCACCACCAATTCCAGGCTGCTGTGAGGGCCAGAGGGGCTTTGAGCATGATGGGAAATCCGTTGTTCTGTGCAAAGCCAGCCAGTCCAGATTTCTTGGCTTCCAAACCGCATAATACACTTGCCACTCAGGTGTTCACAGACACTATCAGCAAGTCAAGCGCAGCATCCATTTCCTTTCTTCCCTCTAGCTTTCTCTATTTTTTGGGGGGCAGGGTGTGAGAGGAATACCATTGCTCCATCACATCTCAGGCAGCTACTGCCTGTGCTGTACAGGAATTCTGTGTTTCCCTTGTCTGTGCCTAGCCCACGGGCTCGGCTTCCGACTCTGAGCTGCTCATGAAGTCACAGTCGCAGAATCCTTTCTCATGGGGGCTGGAGGCCTCGACTCTGCTGCCCCCACACTTGCCCCATCCCAGCTATCATGGTGTGTGGTAGTGGTCGCAGAGCAGAGCGGGAATGGTTAGGACAGCCCATCACTCTAGCTGGAAGAGTAACTCAAAGCAATTCCTTACTGTGGCGTCAGCCCTATCAACTCTTACGTATTAAAGAGTAATAGATATTTTTAAGTTTTATGAAGTCCTCTACAGGGCTGTGATTGGTTGAACTTGAGCTATTTCCTCTGCTGCACGCTGCACTGATTCATCGGCATAACTGCGAGTGACTTCAGGAGAGCCCTGAGTGGTCAGTTCAATGCTGTCACTCTGTGGCTGCTGTGTCCTATGGGAGAGGAGCTGAGCTCTGGGGCGTGTCCAGTGAGAACACTCCTAGAACAGTGCTGCACACATGCTAACTGCTCTCAGACCAGGACAGCTCTCAGCCTGCTGGGCCAGTTTGTGGGAACACAGGGGTACTTAGGAATTCTGGGTGTCTGCCTGCTCCGAACTTTGGTTTTGGCCCCTGAGTAAGAAGGGAAGATGAACCAAGCCCTCTTTCTACTCTTGTTGCACTGAAGACCTTTTCTCATTCACCCCCCACACTTATTGAGCACCTGCTGTCTGCCAGGCATGGTGCTAGGCTCTGCATGAGAGCACAGGAGTGATCAGGGGGAATGGGCTCTGCCCTATGGAGCTCACAGTCTAGTCTGGGAAAAACCAGCCAACCCAGATGGTTACAGACTGTGACAAGTACTGGGGGTAGGGATGATGAACATAAACAGGCCAAAGGAGGGCTCAGTGACTCAGCAGCCTGGAGATGAGGTGGACAGGGAAAGCTCTGAGGGGAGACATCCATTGAGGCCTGGGGAGGGAGATGGATGGAACCAGCCATCACTGCAAGGGCCGGGAGAGGGGCTCTGCCGCCAACTCTCCTGTGCTCAATTCACCCAAAGCGTGGGAAGACTACAGAAAGAGGGAGAAGCTAGAGGACTGGACCCCCAGCCAGTTGGGGTCTAGTCAAGGGTGTGGCCCAGACATTATGCCCTAACATGAGGCAGACATCTGAGGGACATCCTGCCCATTTAGCATGTCTTCATTGAAGGCCATGACAGACCTGGCACCAACACACGCCAGACCTGTCCCCACCCTCAAAGAACTTCCTGTCCAGAGACAGGTACAGGCAAGAAACAGGCAGTGATGAGGCAGGACTTGTGAGACAGGAAATGGGACTGTGAGGGGATGTCAGAAAATATTTCCTGGAAGCCAGATGCGGTGGCACACGCCTATAATCCCAGTATGTGGGAGGCTGAGACAGGAAGATCATAGGTTCGAGGCCAGCACAACCTAACTTAGTGAGACACTGTTTGAAAAGAAATACATACATACATAAATAAATAAATAAATAAATAATAGGGCTGGATAGAATAGATAGATGATAGATAGATAGGCTCAGTGGTAGAATGCCCTTGGGTTCAATCCCAAGTACCACAGGGAAAAATAAGATACTTCCTGGAGGATGCTTGTTGCCAGAGCTTCCCTCTTCTCTAGTTGTCACCTGAAGACCCTACAGAGGGATTGTTCTCTTCTCTGCATGGCCCAGACTCTTACAGATGACATCAACAATTGCAGGCATGGTGATGCGGCGGGCCACATGGACACCCATTTGAAATAGCCGAGCTGGCCTCCTGCCTTCGGGAGCCTCGAGTGGAGCGATGGGCAGGGGTCTGGATGCCCAGGTGTTGCTGCTAGAACTGCTGGGCTGCAAGGCTCCCCAGAAGCCCAGAGCTGACATCGTTAGCCCTGGGGTTACTTGGGGCTCTGCTGGGTTCCAGAGCGGGGCAGTGAAGAGAGTGGACGCTGGTGTCAGAACTGCCATTTCTTACTTGGGCAAGTCACCCCACCTCTGTGCTGTGGTGTGATCATCTGTGAAATGAGGATCCTAGTCACCGCGTCAGGTTGTTACAGAGCTGGAGCGAGAGCTGTGTGTGAAGTCCTTGTTGGTATCTGCACTCGCGTGTGCACTCATGGTGAGTTCTGGGTGTCTGCCTGCTCTCAACTTTGGTTTCGGCCCCTGAGTGAGAAGGGAAAGTGGACTAAGTTCTCTTTCTACTCTGCTCTTTGCTTTGGTTGGACTGAAGACCTTTTCTCATTCATCCCCCACACTTTGAATGCGGGGAGGAAGGGAGCCCCCAGTAATCCTGTTCTGTTTGCCAAGGTGACTAGGTAACCCACTTCCCTTAGGGAAGGTGACAAGAGCTGTCACTACCCACTAAGGCCTCTTGTCCTTCCAGCTGCTCCAAACCCACCAGGCCTCTCCCAAGTACCTGCAGAATATCTTGTCAGCTTCAGGCCTGCTCCCTCTGGGTCACTTCAAGTGGCCACCGGACCTTCCTTCTACAGCCTACATTACCTGACACTGCAAGGTGCCCTCTTGCCAAACTCTTCTCTCTGGTGTCACAGGCCCTGACTGTCCTGAGCTCCTGGAAACCGTGAAGGATTTTCCAGGTTAGCCAGAAACTGAAATTGCCCAGCCCTGGCCTGTGCTACCCCGGAGCTGAGGCTAAACCAGTCTGTGAGAATGTGACCTGGTGGCAGTGCTGCGGGCTAGGGGCCGTGGAAGCTCGGTTACACGATCCCCTGTGAAGAGCAGGCTCTCGGGTGCCTAGGACCACGTGAGGGTTCTCCTTATCCTTCTCAAGGTTGGAGGGATATGGAGAGGAGGTGGTGGCATTGCATCTTGCTCCGAAAGTTGAAGCTGATATCTGTTTCCCTCTTGGTCATGGAGCCCAACCATCTATAAACTTAAAAGAAGGCAACATCTGGAACAAGCTTGGGTCTGGAGACTAGACAGCTCCTTCCCAAATGCCCGTGTATCCAGCTCGGAACCTGCCAGCCCTTCCCCGAGTTCCCCTGAGAAGTGTGGTGCTGTCTACTCGTCTCCTCGGTGTCCGGGACTGTCTGGGCCTTTCTCTCTTCTGCCCCTAGAAGATCATAGAAGCCCCATCTCTTGGGGGTGCTGTGAGGACTGACGGCTTTCATAGTAAACACCCAATAGGGGATGGATTAAAAATAAGTGTGATTATGAGGGAAACTGGGGCAGTTAGGGACAGCCTCTGCCAAGACATCATCTCTGCCCCCATGGTATTTTTTATTTTGAGACAGTCTTACTAAGTTGCTGAGGTTGGCCTTGAACTTACAATCCTCTTGTCTCAGTCTCCTGAGCCACTGGGATTACAGGCATGCTCCACCATTCTGTGGAACTTTAGACTAGTGATATTTTAAGGGAACCTGCCTCCACTTCATGAAAACCGTGAAGCCTCCCCCCGGAGCCTAGCACAGAGCTGACATTGCTGGGCGTAGGAGGCATGGCATAAGAAGCATGTGGCAAGACTTCTGCTCCGGAATTTTCATTGATGTGGGGGGTGTGGTGACGTGTAAGTGGCATTTCACCACACGACAGGGTTCTGTGGCTGAAATCAGGCTGACTAGATCCACACTCCCTGTTTTGAGATAAGAATAACATTGATGAGTTCCTTAGCAAAGCAGTAAACTTGTTTAAGTTTGGAACCACTGAGGTAAAATAGCTTTCTATACTGCAAGGCTCATGAGAGCCTTAACACGTAGTGTAATCGCGAATCCCCAAAGGAAGGAAGTGCAAGCTGTAGTAGTTTTTAAGCTTTTACTATAAAAGGCTTTCAGGGAACAACTATCTAAATACTTTACATGACACAGTGTAGAGACAAGACAGTCACCTTAAACAATGAGCTTATGTCTGGTTTGTTGTAGAATTGATGCTCCAAGTTGGACTAACAGTCAGAAAGATCTAGGTCTTTCTCCTCCATATACATAGGATATGTAAGCGAGGCAGTCACCCTGGGAACCTTATGCTTATTCTTCTAAGTTGAGTCACTCATGCAGTAACCTGGGGAGTGTCCTGTGCTAGGCTCTAGATTCAAGCCAAGAGTCCTTACCTTCAGGTAGCTTACCTTGGAAGGAAGATCATTTGCAGCCATTCATTCCAAGCTCTGAGAGAACAGGCCTGGTTCCTTCATAATGATACTCTTTATTTTTTTTTCCAGAAAACCTTGTTACATAGTCTGATCACACACCTTATTCTATCAACTTACCTTCTCCTGACCTAAGCCTATAAAAGTCAAATCCACCTGAAAAGGATTTCTTGACATTAAGCAGGATGGAAAGCACTGGTTCCCAGCTCCTGAGACTGGCATCTTTAGTATACACACCCTCCCAAGATGACCACTGATTTGGAACAGAGCTACACTGTGGTTTGTTTAAAAACTTAGTGTCATAGCATTGTATTCCTGCCTTTCGCAGGATATGGCTGTGGCTAGAATTTTTTTTCCAGTCCTGCTTGGATCTAATCTATAAAAGGCATCTGAATTTGCATATTCCTAATCCCTCACTCTTTTCCATTTTCCTAAGCCTTGTCTCTCCCCATCCTCCATCTCTCTCCATCACCCATGTTTAAGACCTTCGTCTTCCCTCTCCTGTCTCTTGTCAATGACCAGAACCTCCACATTCTTTTAACAAGCATCCAGCTTCCAGTGATAATGAATGCTATCATTTGAAACTGCTTTTAGGGTCTTGGCTACATGTTGTGAAGTTTCAGGGCCAGCGCCTGACCTGGAGAAGAAGCAGGGTCCCCTTGGTGAACTTGTGGCCACTTTATAGACCGAACGAGGCTCATTCCTCGGGCCTGCGTGTATCCTGCAGTAAAAGCCCAAGAAGGAATGGTTGTTAGAAATGCACCCTGCCATCTGGTTCCGACTAACAAAATGATTGTACTTACCCCACGCTTCAGCTCGTTTGACTTCTGATCTCTAACTCAGGTCAGATGTTGCGTATCCCTTTGGTGTTAGTCATCAGGTCACAACGTGTCCCCACCCCATCTCCTGGAAGTGAACCGGAGAATCCTTTCCTGTTAGCAGCATATCTGGTTATACACACACTCATTTCAGCCAGCATCCATCATGCTTGGCACTTCTGATGTGCGAGAGAAAGAATCCTACAAGCTTGGAAGATTGGGATAGCAAGGCCCGCAGTTGACTCTGTCATGTACCTTGAAGATGAGTCCCAACCCTCTTTACCACTTTCCTATCTGGGGCGCCCAAGTGTGTCCTGGACTTAGACGACTAAAAATAGGTCAGGAAGAAGACAGTCAGACTTGGATCTCTGGTGCTCCAAGGCCCTTTGACTTCCTACTTCCCTTATTTGATTGCATGACCCCCCCCCCCACTTTAGACTGATGCTTCAGGCCAGGACTCAGCTGATGCATGCCAGCACCTTGGGGATTCATGCTGCCCCAGGACTCATGCCACAGTGCTTATTGTGGTCCTCAAAGCCATTTGTCAGCCTTATTTTCCTTAATTAGGAAAATACACACACACACACACACGAGGAAACACTGAAGTTGAAACTAGTGTAGTGTGCTTGGGAACCCAGTGTGTGCAGACTGTATTTGAATGCCTATTCCATTTTCTGGTTATGTGTGTAATTTGTATTTCAAAATTTAAGAAGCTAAAAGTCACTCATAATTCTACTGCCCAGAGATGGCAGCTAGTACTGCATGCCTTCCGTGTGTGTATATGTGTATATGTAAAAGATGGATAGCTTATGATCTAATTATTTGTCTTTATTAACATTTGCTATTGATGATCTTCATTGATTTCCAATCACAGAGAATCATCACTATACATAATCTTACAAAGCTACTTGTGAAGTGATTAAGGAGATGCTCCCACATCAGGTCTTTAGTCTCCCAAGGAAATGGATGACTTCAAGGTGGTAAATGTTCCTTAAGCAGTTCAGCAGTGTGTGCCTTTGATTTTTCCCTGATGACATGGTATCCTGTGGCCAGCACATTAACAAACCCAGGTGGGTCAGGCCACAGGGCTGCAGGCTGCAGCCACCAAAGGGGACACCCTCCAGTACTCCACTGCCTCATCCACGACGTGGAGTTACAGTGTGACTGATGATATGGTATCCTGTGGCCAGCACATTAACTAACCCAGGTGGGTCAGGCCACACGGCTGCAGGCTGCAGCCTGGAAGCCACCAAAGGGGACATCCTCCAGTACTCCACTGCCTCATCCACGACGTGGAGTTACAGTGTGACTTGAGGACATGCTTCTTCCAGGGCACACGAATCTGCTCAAAAACTGAGTTTTTATTGAGTTTTTCATCCAGTCCTTCTAAAGTGTTCATGAAATTGCCAGGAGAGTGCAAATGTGATCTGGGCCCACTCTGAAATCATGGTCCCCTTGCCTGCTTCTCTCCTAGGGCCAGGGGTTAGACGCCAACACTTGGATCCAGAAGAGGAAAGGCCTCACTGCTTCTTTTTGCAAATCTTTTCTCTCTGTCTGTAGCTTGTCTTCTTCTCGTTACAATGTCTTTCACAGGGTAGAACGTTTTCATTGTAATGAAGTGCATTCTCTCTGTTATTTCTTCCATGGATGGGCTTTTGGTGTGGTCACCACAAACCCAAGGTCATCTTGATTTTCTCCTGTGTTATCTTTTAGGAGTTTTATAGTTTCGTACTCTACATTTAGGATACATTTTGAATTAATTTTCACGAAGAGTTTAAGGTCTGTGTTCCAGCACCATTTATTGAAAACCTCATGGATTTTTTTTGAAGATAATCCACATTACCTAGAAATCTTTAATGGTCAAAGAGTCTCACTGTTTCCTTATGATATCCCATGAAGTGTTAATATACAATTTCCATTTGTGCCATCAGGCTCAAAGCTGAATTTTTATTTAGCCCTTCATCTGGTCCTTCTAAAGGGTAGAAAAGTTCTATATTAAGGGTTCTGTTTTTTCTTCAGCCAATGGACAACCTCACAGCACCATAAACCTGTTTCTGGTTTCAGACAAGGAAAAGGTATGACCAAAACTAAATGTGCCTTCTTTCATCTAGATCTTCCATCTGGGATCAGTGTACTTTTGATTGAAGTATATCCTTTAGAATTTAACTTAGTGAACATTTTTTGGTGGTAAATATGCTTAGGTTGTTTTTGAGCATGTCTTTATATCATCCATAAAGTTTTCAGCCATTCTTTCTTTCTTTCTTTCTTCTTTTTTTTTTTTTTGGTGGTACTGGGGATTGAACCCAGGGGGGTTCTACCTCTGAGTTATACCCCCAGCCCTATTTTTTTACTGTTTATTTTGAAACAGGGTCTTGTTAAGTTGCCGAGAGCCTCACTCAGTTGTTAAGGCTGGCTTTGAACCTGTGGTCCTCCTGTCTCAGCCTCCCAAGTACTGGGACTACAGGTGTGTGCCACTACACCCGGCTTCCATTATTTCTTTTTTTATAATATGCATTTTAATAAATACCTATTATACCCTTTCCCCTATAAACACCACACCTTCATTAGCTGTTAATAGCAATTCTTTAGAGCCCAAATGGGGCTGTAAATCCTTGGCACTCCCTGGGGGACTGCTACCTCCCTGCCTCTTCCCCAGGATGTGGCTTCATAAATGCACCCAAGTCCTGTAGTCCCAACTCTCAGGGTCAGAGGGTCCTTGGAGATCATCTTGTCCAGATCGTACCAGGGACTTCAATATCTCCTACAGGATGGCAGTTAAGTGACGACCCAGGTCTCCTACGGGAACTCCAGCGCACAGTCGCTCATCACTCCCGGGGACGTCCCTTCCAGCTCTTCTTGCGACTGTTGAAAGTGGAAAGTGAGCTGGGCATGGTGGTGCATGCTTGTAATCCCAGTTCTTGGGAGGCTGCTCTAGGCCCTTGGGTCTCATCTGGTGGGGCGTCTTCCTCTACAGAGGGTCTGGCTGTAGGCCGCTGCAGGCCGCCCATGTTCACGGTTTAGCAGACTGATTACAGTCATTTCCAACTCCTTTGCCTGCTAACTGCCCAGATGCAGAGCACTTGTGGGCACCGAAGATCAAAAGGGGGCAGACAAGCCCCATTATTTCTTTAACAGTATCTATTCTGGTTTCTCTTTATGGAATACAAATTAAACATATGTTAGTGTTTCACTCTATTTTCCATATCTGTTAATCTCATCCATATTTTTCATTCATGTATTTTTGTATATATATATATATATTTTTTTTTTTTTGTGTGTGTGTGTGTGTGTGGTACTGGGGATTAAACCCAGGGGCATTCTGCCCCTGAGCTACACTCCCAGCCCTATTTCATTTTTATTTTTGAAACAAGGTCTCGCTAGGTTGATGAGTCTCACTACTAGCTAAGGCTGTCCTTGAATCTGCGATCCTTCTATCTCAGCCTCCCAAGTACTGGGATTACAGGCATGCACCACCATACCTAGCTTAGTATTACTTTTTTGATATTACTTCTGATCTGTCTTCTAGAACTATCTTCCAGTTTACTAATTCTCTCTTCAACTATATTTGACTGTTTAATTCAGTCACTAAATTTTAAATTTCAGTTATGATACTTTCATTTCTATAAGTTCTCTTAGGTCTTTTTGAATCTGCTTGGTCTTTATAATCTCTTGTCTTTACTTCATTTTTGGCTATCCTTTTCTTTAAATAAATGTCACAAAGTTATTTTACTTTCTTTTGTGAATAATTCTAATATATGAAGTCTTTATGAGTCTGTTTTTGCTAGATTTGAGTCATTTAGGAAAACCTACCTCTCTCCCAGGTTATAAGGGAATGCCTTTTTGCTTTTGAGTAGTATTTTTAATAATTTCATTTGACACATTTGTACTTTGAATCATTTGGGATTTATCCTGATATATGGTGTGAGTTAGGGATGAACTTAATTTTGTTTCATATTGTTACCCAGTTGTCCCAGCACAACTAATTGAATATTCCATCTTTTCCCTGGTGATCCGAGATGCTACCTTTATCAGACATGGAATTTCTAGATATATTTAGGGCTCTTTCTGGACTTTCTTTTCTGTTCCATTGGTGTGGGCACTGTGAGGTCTGGCTGGAGAAAACCGGGAACAAAGAAACCCAAGACACAGTGTGAATGCCAAGAGAAATGCCCTTCACGACATCCCCCTGCCTCCCAGCCCAAATTTGGCCCTACTCCAAACCCACCAATCTGTGGGATACATGACTGCTCCTGCCCTTTCTCTCCCTTCGTAACCCCTTAAAAAGCCCCAAGTCTGTAACAAAGTGGGCTTCTGACTCTCCTGGGTTCTTTCCCCAGTCAGTTTCTCCCTCCCAGGCTTTTATCCCAAATAAAGCCTGTTCCTTGCTGCCGAGCCGTGTCCCTTTATCCTCAGACTTTCCTAACAGTTGGTCCACCTGTCTTGTTATATACTTTATGTTTCTCATATCTGCTAGGTCTTTCATTGTCTTCTGTTGAATTTAATTATTTTCTTTTTTTTTATGCGGTATTGGGGATTGAACGCAGGGGCATTCTACCTCCGCGCTACACCCCCGGCCCTATTTTTTTTTTTATGCTTTATTTTTGAAACCGGGTCTCACGAAGTTGCAGAGGGCCTCACTAGGTAGAGAGAGAGAGGAGAGAGAGAGAGAGAGAGAGAGAGAGAGATCGCGCGTGTGCACATGCGCGCCGAGGCTGGCCGCGAACCTGGATCCTCCGGTCTCCACCTCCCAAAGTACTGGGATTACAAGCGTGCGCCACCACGCCTGGCTTAATTATTTTCTTTAATAAGTAATAATATCCATGGTAAAATTCACATGATAACAAAGAGTATACAGTGAGACGCGCATCTTCCTCCCAACTCTTTTGTACAACCAGTTCTCCTCTCAGGAGTTTCGTATAGATCTTGTATATCTTCCTAAAGATATTCTTTTTATTTTTTACTTCAAAATAAATCTAGAAAATGAAATGCCAAAAAAATAGGAGGATAATGTATATGTGCTATGCAGAGGCTGACTTATTTACATTTGAGCCAAGATCTTGGTTGGGAATATCTGAGGGTCTTTAATCTGACCCTAACCTCGCTGGATCCCCTTGGTGTCTCAGCCAAGCTCAAGTCTGCACTTGGTATAGCGAGGCGAGGCCTGCCTGCGTGCCAGGCCCATCTGGTCTGCTTTCCTCTGGGATGGCAGCTTTATAGTTCACACCGTCTGCAGTGGATCCTGGTGTTCTAATACGGGAAACCAGGCCAGTGCCTTGGAGAACTTCCCTGCACGTCCAGCCATCACTGCCTGACCACTGCAGTGCCTGGTCCACTTGTTTAGTAATTCATCTGGAATGACCTACTTGTGAAAGAACCAAGCCCTGACCAAGTGTAAGGTGCCAAGCTGGGTGCTGGGTGGCTAGAGGATCATTGTTGATTTCCACAGATAAGTACTGAGCGCCTGTAGTGCCAGCCATGTCGGAGATCCTATCAGTGACCCCGGGGCTAAGACTGTGTCTCCCCCACCCCTCCCTCATCTATGCTCAGCTCCCAGCGCAAGGCCTGACCAAAAATAGTTTTTTATTGAAGGATAAGGAGACCAGTTAGAGGGATGATGAATTTCAGGAGCAGGAGAAAATAATACCAGATTCTTCCAGGAAACTGAGGAGAGCGGAACTAGACCCCTGGATTTTTAAGTGAAGCATAATTAGGGTTACCATGAGAGCACAGTGGGCCATACCTGTCTGAGAAGCACGGGCAGGCAGCTGTTGCTGGCAAACAGTAGGGTTAGAAGCCTCACAAAGGCCAGTCTTTCACTCCACTCCCACAGCCACTGAGGGCATCTCAACTACACTGAGAAAAGCAGAAGTGGCAGAGCTGCCCACCTGGTTAAAGATTGCAGTGTCCAGGAGGGCACGAATGTACCCCAGGACCATAAGGAATGGCTTCTACAAGAACGACCATAAAGAATGGCTTCTAAAAGAATGACCATGGAATGGCTTCTAAAAGAACCACTTATGGGGAGGAAAAGGAAGTCAGTAAGGATTCTGTAGCTATTTTCTCTCCCCATAAAACATCAGCGACTGATGGAACACGTCGTCGGTCCTCTTGCCCTCTTTCCTCAGCCCAAGGGCTTCTGTGTCTAGTCACCCCAGAATAAAATATCATGAAAGCAAAAAGCCACTCCTTGGAGCTATTAATAAGTTGTAGCAAGGAGACCAACCCAAAGGGTATTAATCACAGTTGGCCTCCCTGTCTGTCTCTTCCCACCACCCCCTTCTAGTTCTGCTTGCCAAGAAGATGACATAAACCCTCCTCAGGTTTGCCTGGCTGCCCAGTTCAGCCTGCTGTTCTGATCCCAGCTCCCACCTTCCCTCCCTTCCTTTCTAGGAAAGTGTGTCCTCCATTTAGTGGCTGACAAGCATGGGTTCCCTAGTACCCAGAGCTGTTTTCCTTAGAGGCCTGCAGTGGTGTTTGGTGCCGTAACGTCCCCCATTTGTCTACAGGGGTTGCTCTGGGTCTTTATAGAGGATTGGTTCCCGGAAGGGCTCCCATTTCAGGCCCACAGAGCTGGGGGAGCCATGTGGAAACCCAGGGCCTCTGGAACTGGCTTTCCTTGCCATAAATATTCTGACCGAGGCTCCTTGTAGTAATTGGTAGCTGAGGTAGTCTTTGGTTAACATTTATCTGTTGCCTCTATAAATCTGGATATTGACTGCTAGAAGTCAGTATCTATTGTTCATTCAGAAAATAAGGGCACCTACCTGGAGTAGCACCCCCCCCCAACCCCTTAGCCCCAGCAGTCTCTGTTCCAGAGTCAGAGACCGTGGCTTGTTGTGATACTGTTTGGGGGTGTGGGGGAAGTGCTTTTGGGTTCTAGGTGAAGGCAGAGCAGTTTAAGTTCTAAAATATCTGCCGTACACTGAGCCCTTAACTGTGTGCCAGGCGCTGGTTAAATGCTTTACATTGGATAACTCACTGAATCTTCAAACCACCATTTTGCATAGTAGGAAACTGAGGCTCAGAGAGTTTAAATGACTTCTCTAGAGTCACTCAACACAGTACCCCATTTCCAGAAGAGGTTCCCTACAGGCTCCCTGCTGGGGCTGAAACCGTGGAGATTAAAGAGAGAAGGCACCAGAGAACACTGAGTCCACTTTGTACTCCTTCATCTTACAGCGCCCAGGGGACACCTCAGGAGGACTGGTGTGTGCCCAGCACCCCACGGCTGGCTCCTCTTCTCCACGAAGCCAGTCTGCAGAGACAGGTCACTGCCAGAATACGTGGTGTGGACCTGCAAAGCCTGGGGACATTCTGGTGTCCTCCCTGGGTGGGGAGGACAGGGGTTCTGTGAGACGGGCCTTGAAGGACAGGCAGTCACGGGCAGGGATGAGGGAAGCTGAGAACATACAGGGGAGATGGGTGTGAGCACGGAGGGGACAGCCCTTGGAGTGACACGTGTTGAGCTATAGAGAAGGGCAGTTTGGTTGGTCAGTGGCAGAGGTGCTGGCACCGTATAGCTCAGCAGAACGAGCAAGGTACTGGGGGAAAGCACGTGGCTGCCAGAGGGTTGTCTGGGAGCCCCAGCAGGAGGCAGGAGGACCCTTCCCAGTCAGGTGTGGAGAGGGTGTATCACGTGGTGCTGGGGAGGGACTGGAAGGCTAGATCCTTTTTGGCCTATATCCCTTCACTGTCCCCTTAGAGAAGGTGGAGTCCTGGATGGCAGAGCTTAGGCAAATGCTTAAACAGGTGGCCCTCAGCCTCAGGAATCCACTGGACAGGCAGGACAGACGACCCTGGGAGGTGCAGTCCTTCCCGGTGTCCTCCCCTTCCAGAAACACTCACATTGCTCTGGAAACAACCAACCATGAAAAACAACCTGAAAACTTTCCTGCGCTCAGAACCTTTCTTGTGAGAAGCCCGCCTGATAAGCAGGCTGGGGCCCCAAGGCCACGGCGGGAAGGTGCCTGTGACTACAGTGGCAAAGGCCAGCTGCAGCAGCACAGAGCAGAGCTGCCTGCAACTTCTCACTGTGTTTTTCATTTTTTGTTTGGAAAAGAAAATACAGAAGATAAATTCAAATAGCTTAAAAGAGGGTAGAGCATAGTGCCTTCCTCCGGTCTGGCCCCTGCTTCCCGCCCTCCATTGCCAGGGTCTTGTGCAAGCATGGACTCGCGTGCTGCCTCCCCACACACAATGGCGGCGGAGGAATGCACCTTTCCTCCCGTTTCCCCCTTCAGAAGCGCATCTGGGGAATGGCACCATGACCAGACTCTAAATGCATTTCCTCTTTACATTATTCTCTTCAGATCACTTCGTTTCAGCAGCCATCTCTGATTGTTCACTCTCCTGAAATGAATTAAGAACAAATGGCTGTGGTTTCCCATAGTAAAAACAAAGATACACATTAACCATTTTCTCATAAATTAATTTAGAGTCCTGGAAAGCAAGTGATGGGTAGGGCAGAGGGCCCTGCCAGCTGCCAGCTAGGCCTGGGGTTAGAACAGGTTTCTCTGGGCCTTTCTCCTCCGCTCCCCTTCACCCCCGGCCCTCAACTTCTGCTGCCTCAGCAGCTGGCTCTGTTCCTGCCCCTGCTGTGGCACACCCTGCTGGGGTCACACAAAAGTCCCAGACCCCATAGCAAGGCAGAGGCTGCCTGGGGGCCACCCTGGGTGCTGTGTTCCATCAAAGTGGGTCTGGCAGCACTGAGGTTAATCGAGTTCAAGTGCATTTTTCAAACATATGTAAACTGTTAAGTGTAACAGCAAAGAATAAACTATTGGGGGAGGAAACACCAGGTTTTCTGTTGCTTTTTTCCTCCTTTTGCTTTTCATACACATCCATCCAGTTATTTAGATAGAGGAAATCAAGGAGAATAAAGTATAGTTTTCTTCCCTAAGTAATCAAGGCTGCTATACATTTTATTTTAAGTAAAGGGTGTGGTTGTAGACTCAGTGATAATAGCTTGCATGTGCCAAGTCTACTAAGCATTACTTGGTTAACTCATTACACCTCACGAGCTTTACAGAATGGGAAACTGAGACTTGGTGGCATGTTGGCCATGTCTCACAGCAAAGTGCAGGAGCTGGGTCACAGACTGAGTGCCTGACTGATATCAGGCTGCCTTCCACTGCAGAGGGGCAGGAGGTCTCTTGGGCAGAAGAATGGGCCTGGGAAGCTGGAGGAAGCTTTCCTGATGGGGAGATATTCAGGCACTGGGCTGGGTTGGTGAGTTAGAGTAAGTTAATGTTTGTCAACAATCACAATATATACCTCTTGTTAATGTATATAATGTAAAATGGCATATAAAACTGGGAAATATGAAAAACAGCACCCAATGGAACTGACTATAGATCCTCAAGTTAAGCTGTGTTTCTGTCTTATTCAGAGACTGTGGGAAGGTGGGAGACTGGGCCAGATGCTGCCTCCGAGACCCTGGGCTCTTAGGCCTTCTGTCAGACTCAGGACCATCTCCAGGGAAGCAGCAGTAATTCACTTAGAAAATGCCTCCTATTTGACACAGGAAGTACTGCCTTCAATTACTGCAGTAGGCTTTACTTTTTCTGTGGAGTGTCTGATTTCTCTGAGGCCCCTGGGACAGGCAGACTGGGGGGCTTCACTGCGGGTTCAGTTCCTGCCAGCACCCGTCCCCCCAAAGTCGGATGGGGACAGAGGATTCTGGGATGTGGCTGCAAGTATTCGGGGTCGCCAAGGGAATTAGAGGAGGCTGTGGTGTGGTCAGGACACAGGAAGCTCTTAGCAATCACCCTCCGATTGGGGTTGATTGGGTTAAGGCCTTACGGAATGGTGTAAAACAGTTCTGAACTCAATGAACTTCTGATGGAAGGAAGAGGAATCGAAAGAAATACAATAAACAGATTCCTTGTCATGTTGTTGGCTTTGTAGCAAATATCTGTTTTCTCCTTGGGATTACATGAACATTTGCTTTCTTTGATTTCTGGTCGTTATTTTCAATCTTTCTTTTGTTAGACGAGACGCTTCAAACAGCTCTGTAAAAGCCCCAGCTCTTTCCTATTACAAGGCTTGTGTCTGGAGTTTGGCACAGCCTTCTCACATCACCTGTTAGCTGTTAGGAGTCTAATTCTGCAAACCATGACTTCATCTCCCTAAAGGAAGATAGGCGAAATGCTTCCATACAACAGATATGGTTTAGTTCAAGACGTTTGTGGTGGTTGGGGATGGGGGTCCTAAGCCTTGGTCTTGGGGTGAACTTGGAAAGTAGGCCTGTCAAAAATATTCATATTCAGACAGCTGGTCTGTAGTCAAAAAGGCTGCCAGATCATACCGTTATCCAAGGCTGTGGGAATCTTGTCAAGTTGCCTTAAAATGACGGTATTCAATAAGGTTGGGGAACAGTTGGCTCAGGGCTTCCCCTGTAGCGCTTTCTGGTCTCCGGAGAGAGAAAGTCACATCGCTGGTTCTGGCCACCACAGATGATGAGCCTGGGCTTACTAGTTGCCAGACACTGGGCCTGGCCAGGAGTGGGAGCCAGTACACACTTGGGTGTCATGCAAATCAGATCCTTAAAAGAAAATCTTTAAAGAATAGCTAACAAGTTGGCCAGTATTACTCATCATTCAGCTTGCCCCCTTTGTGCTGTTTATAATTGGGAACCTTGCCACATTTAGAATCCTCTCCAGCGCTGACCCCACGCACTCTGGGCCCCAAACCACCCAGTGCTGGTCATTGGCAACAAAAATTAAACTGTGTCTGGCCAAGAAGGCTTGGCTTCAGGGGGTGGAGAGCCTGATAAGGGGTTCTGCTTCTCTTCCTCCTCGCTGCTCTTCCTGGTTTCCTCTGTGGTTTCTTACAGATTCCATTTGTTTTGGTTACAGCCTCCAGGGCTGTGGCTCCTGAAAATCCCTCTGAGAGGTTCTGAGGATTGATCTCTGGAAACCACGGAGAAAAGGATTTGTGCTTGTAGATCTGGTATTTTCCTAGTTCTCTTTCTTAGAATCACTTTTCTCTCAGACTAGACAGAGGCAAAAAAATGTAGCGACCCAGAAAACCTTCCAAAGTGTGAAATGAACTATTGAGCAGAAATACCTCCATATAGGAAGGTGTGGGCTCCACTGAAGTTGGCAGAGAAAGAAGCAGGCTCCAGGCTAGCCTCGCAGCAGCCCCCTTGCTGGCTGGGGCTGTGGGCCCTCCCAGGGGAATGGAGTGCAATGGCAGGAGTTACCATGTAGCTCTGAGCCCCAGCTCTAAGCCCTCATGTCCTTTGCAAAGCAGAGGATCACTTACTGGGAAGAAAACTTCATCAGGACATCTCCTTTGGTGGTGTGTGCCCTGCCCCAATTCCTTGGCAGTCAGTCACCCTTTCCCCCTCTCTGTCCCATGAACACAAACACTCCCTGGAGAGCAAATGGAAGCTATCCCATCTTGTGAAGTTGCCGACACCTTGTGCCTTCCCCTCTGCAGTGGGCAGCCCTCTCCTAGCCAGGAAAGGTCTTTATGATTGCTATTTCTAAAACTGGGCTAAAGATGAAAGGGCGGGTATTCCTGATACTCGGCAAGGGGTGAGTCCTGCAGTGCCGAAGGTCCTGCTTTTGTTAACAGTCGGGGTGTGTCCTCCATCTTTCTTGGTTGTTATAAAATGCCCAGGTCCTCTGCCTGCTGCAGTGCTGGGCAGGGTGGGCGTGGAGCACGATTCTCGTACAAGGTGTGTCTCTGAGGTGCAACTGTTGGGCGTGCTCCTTGATGTTAGTGTTACTATGGTTACTATCCATCTGGAAAAAACGCAAGAGTAAACAGAAGAGAAAGCCCTTGCTCAGCTAGCCGGAGTGTGATTCTGGACCCCTCTGTGTTGTTCCTATTGGACACAGCTCCTGCCTGCCTCCCTCCCTCCAGGGCTGAAGGCCTGCTCTTTGGCAGTAGGGGGCTGGGGACTGGACAGTCATCTTGACCTGTGCAGAAAGAAAGAAGTGCTGTGCTTCCAGGCTCGCTGGTAAAGGGGGCGTTGGAATATACCCTCACCCTGCACTTTGTAAGGATCTAGGCACACCCTGCCCCTCACCCTGCATGGACACTTCACCGCTCACTGCCATCCCAGGTGGATCCAGTCTGGTATCCCTGACTCCGAGCTGAATGAGCAACATGCCATCACAGTCCTTGAAACACTGGATGGAGATGGGCCCATCTCTGCTGGCATTGGGACACTCTACCGCTATCAATTATCAGGAAGGTTGGTGGAACTGCCAGGTAGGCCATCTGCCCCACCACTGGCAGACTCCACTGTACTGCGGCTATGAGGGGACCAGCCCCGTGAGGCTAACAGGTGATGGTGGGACAGGTGAGCCCCTCCTCTGGTTATTGCCGTACAGTACTGGCCAGTCTCCCTGCCTGGCACTCGTGGCTCTCACATGGGTGAAGTCAGGTGAGGGACCCTGTGGTCCTCTCTGTAGCACTGGCATGCACAGCCCTGCAATGACCTCCCTGCTGGCCTGGGAACATCGGAGAGACAGGGCCCTCAGAGCGCCTCGTGTCCCTCCCTCCAGGCACAGGGCAGTGTGTCTCAGTGTGGTGACTGTTGAGAAAGTGAATTCCTTGATTAAGAGGAAAATGTGCTGTTCCAGGTGTCACTGATTTCCCCCTGCCAATATGGGAATGTTCACAAGTGGCCGAGCAGCTCTGCGGCTTTACACACATGTAGCGGTTTCTTGTATGGGGTTCAGCTGTTAGTACCTCTTAAAAATGTACATGTTGTATAATATTGTAAATTTCAAACACACAGTTTTCATGCAGCTGGCATTTTGTCCCTAGTTATTTAATAATTATTCCAAGTGCTGACTGACTGCTGGAGAAATCTAATGTTCACAACATAACTAAAATATTAGAAATTCTCACATACTAGCAGGAGGCGGAACTTGAGTTGGTCCCAGAGTGGCCTGGGAGGACATCACAGGCAGGGCCTTGGCCTGGGCAGAACTGCGGAAGTGTGCAGTGTAAAAGGCCTTCTGGGATAATCTGTGCACATCATTAAGAAAATGAGAGGGGAAGGAGACTGACAAGTTACCAAGAATGCTGTATTTCCAAGGAGGAAAAAAAAAACCTCATCAAAGGGCACTTCCTAATTCCTACCATTTTCACTGCTGTAGACTATCTGTCTTATCCTGTGAGGTTCTGCACTGAAAGGGCAGGTGAATAAATTCTAACTTAGCACCAGCTGTGGGTCAGGCGCAGAGCCTTCTAGTTTTATTTCCCCCCTTCATACTTTTTATTTTGAAAATTTCATACATACAGAATGCTGGAAGAATGATTTTTGCTTATTTTTGTATTCCTTTTTGATTGACAATCATATATTTATAAGGTACAATGTGCTGTTTTGATACATGTATACATTGTAGAATGAATAAATCCAACTAATTAGCATATCCATTACCTCATATACCTATTTCTTGGTGTTGGGAACATTTTATAATCTATTAGCAATTCTGAAACATACATTATTATCATCTATAGTCACCATTTTGCGCAATAGGTTACTAAAACCTAATACTCTTGTCTAATTGAAGCGTTGTACCCTTTGTTCAACCTTTCCCCTTCCCACTCCCCCAGCCTCTGGTGACCACCCTCTACTTCTGTGAATTCATCATTTCTAGATTTCATGTATTAGTGTAATCATGCTACTTAGTGGCCATTGACGTCCATGATGTTACAAATGACAGGATTTCTTTAAAGGAGGAACACACCTTTAAATCATTCACTTAGAGTTAACAACTGGTAACATTTTGCCACATTTGTTCTACTCTATAGACAGATGTTAAGATGCTGCACTCCTAAGTACTTAAGCATGAACAAGAATGTTCCCTACAGAATGGCAATACCACCATTGCACTTAGGAAAATTAATTCCCTAGTATCCGTCAACCAGTCCATATTCAAACCTCCTCAGTTGTCTCCAGAATAACTTTTGGAGGATCCCATCAAGGAGTGACACATTGTATTTGGTAGCTATGTCCCTTTAGGCCTCTTAAATCTACAGCATCCCCTCCACTTTTGTTTTATGTTGCTATGACATTGCCTTTGCAGAGCTCAGTCATATCCTTCATCTCCAAAACAAAGGGGTTGCATAGGACCTTCTGGATCCCACTGGGTTTTGCCATTGGATTCCTCCATGATTCTTCACAAAGTACTGCCAGGAAGACATGTGTGAAGCTTCCTGCCTCAGGGTGGCTCTTCCTAAAGCAGATGCCCGTGCCCATTACCGAGCTGTAAATGTGGGGACAGGGACACACACAGCTCTTGGTGCTCTGACGTGACCACATGCTCTTCTTCACCCCCACAGCGGAGATCCTGGAGTTGGCTGGCAATGCAGCAAGGGACAATAAGAAGGGACGGGTCACACCCAGGCACATCCTGCTAGCTGTGGCCAATGACGAAGAGCTAAATCAGGTATGGGGCTCTCCCTCCCACCCCTAGACACTGAGCATAAGGTCAGACCACCTGCGAGACAGAGCTTGTCCCTCAGAGAGGCCGTGGCGGTGGGCTGGCCTCGGAGGTGCAACTTCCCTGCTTTCTGTGGCAGTTTTTCCTCAAGCCCTCACTGGAAGTGGGGGTAGAAGGAGGTGTTTGGCTCTCCTGCAGGGATGATGTGATCCAAGTTCCATCCAAGGAGGGACTCCGAGGACTTGATCCCTGTGTAGTGGGCCCGAGTCCTGGCAGCATCCTGGTAGGGGCCATGGAGGCAGGAGCTGCACTGGCCCAAAGCAGGAGGATGGTGGGCAGGGCTGGCTCGAAGGTCAGGAGCAGGGCAGCCTGGCTCACCATCTGCTCTGGTTTCCCTGTAAGCTGCTAAAAGGAGTCACCATAGCCAGTGGGGGGGTGTTGCCGAACATCCACCCCGAGCTCCTAGCGAAGAAACGAGGATCCAAAGGGAAGTTGGAAGCCATCATCACACCACCCCCAGCCAAAAAGGCCAAGTCTCCCTCCCAGAAGAAGCCCGTGTCTAAGAAAGCAGGAGGCAAGAAAGGGGCCCGGAAATCCAAGGTACGTGATCGGACAGGGACGTGAGTGGGGCAGGCTGAGGCGTAGATGAATGGGGTTGCGAGGTGCCCGCTGACCCTCCTCAGGGGATGCTAAGGGAGGAACATGTACAGGCTGGTTCGACTTTCAGACTTCTGGGGAGTGAGAGCCCCAGTCCAGAAGGATCCCTTTGCCTGTCCTCCCAAGGAAACACATGTGTGTATAAAAAGGGAATAGGGGACGGCCACCATCCAGTCCTGCTGAGGGGCGGGCTGCCCGTGAGGCCTGATGCTCAGCAGCAGAACTTTGGTTGTGTTGCATGTCTGTCTTTGGGCATGCTGCAGCAGGGCTGGTCCAGAAGTTTCCCTTTCACAGTGGTTGCTCCTGATATGTTATTCAGGCATTTCCTGCCTGACCTGACTTGGACTAAAGGCTAGGTCCAAGGTCCTGATCTTTTTGTGGTGAGGGAAACCATCTCAGTAGTGCGACCAATGCCATGTTGTCTGGGGAAGCCAGTACATCCCAAGCATGACCTTCGTAGCACGGGGGCACAGGACCCCGTCACCTGTCAGCACCGGCGGCTGCAAGGCAACCGGAACACATGTTCTTTGTTCCTTCCTTGCCAGGCATTGGCCCATCAGAGGTTGTCACAGCCTCCAGGACCAACAGACAAGGGATGGTGTAGTCAAGCCTGGTCTTTACTATAGTGGAGCCTTGAGGCTGCCCTGCCCTCAGGTGCCCCTGAGGAATCTTCCTTCTGACCTCCAGCTGGACCAGGAGGAAATTCTCTCCGGCAGAAGGCAACCCCTCTATCTTGTAACCTCTCAATCTTATCCTTAATAAGTCCAGGAAAGACCTGTGGGGTCTAATGATGTGCCATTGGGAAGTTTCTCCTCCACAGCCCAGATCTTGTCTCTTAGGTGGGATAGTGGCAACACCTTCTCAGGATGGGCTGGAGGGGCCCTGACCAGGTAGGCCTGCCAGTAGGGCCCCTCCTTGGCATGGTGCTTGGCATTCACCCCAGGTGGGGCACCTTCTCTGACCTTTAAACTTATTCTATCTGTTCACACTGTTTGAGGGCCTTTAATTGAGGTGGAATAGGCTGTATTCCTTGCATTCCCTTCTGGATGCAAAAAACACTCTCCCGAAAACTCGATTTAAATTCCTCTTGGCAACACACCATTCACCCCAGCCCGGAATTTCTCTCAGCTCTTGCAAAGAGAAACCTGATATTGAAGCGTGAGCCCATGCATCATTTCCAGACGTTTGTATTCTACCTCACTCACAAGTCCTGGAGGAGGCTGGGGCAGCCAGGCAGGGACTTCACAGAATGCGCCATTATTCATTCCTGTTAACTATAAAATTAGCAGATTGAACGATTTCTTTCCCCCTTCCAACATTTGCTGTTGGGGGGGGCAGGGCAGGCGAGGGATGGTGCCTGTGCAACCCTTCTTAAGTGTTAAAAAAGACACAGAGATGCCAAATCCATCTCATCTTAAAAATGGACCCCAGGGGCCTGGCTACCTACAGAGCAGGGCCGTGGGCGCTTGGTGCTGGGGGCCAGCAGGGGCAGAACCATGCCCTGGGCTTGGCCCTTACCCTTGTGTTCTGCGAGGGCACACCCTGCCTGTGATATTGGAGCATATCTCTGGGATGCCAGCAGCTGCCAGCAAACTGGGGCTGAACCTCGTTCCCTTACGCCCTAGTCTTCCCTTAGGAGATTTTGCCCCATGACTTTCTGAACTTTCTAATTTACCAAACACCAGGAATTCTTTGTCTTTCTTTTTAGACTTGAAGTATGGGGGTGTTGTCTTTAGCTTCTAGTAGCTATATTTGGAACTCAGTGTTTCTAATAACCATATGCCAATAATCACTCGAACACTCAACTTTTTACCTTGATTACAAAAGCAGGAAGTCTGTGATGGTGGTCTGTTTTTCTTCCACACAATAAAACACATTGTCTGCTTACTGTACCAGTATTTGGCTAACATTAAACCCTGGGGGAAGCTGAAATTGGAACCGTGAACAGCTAATTTTCAAAACATTTGTTTAATGTAAATTGTGGTGTCAGCTCCTAGAAACAGTGGAGAACCCTACATCTCCAGGTTTAAGTGGAACATTCTGAAAATAACCTTTTAGGGACATGCAGAGAAAGCCTTAGTAACATGCTAAAGCACTTGTAGTGAAAGGGAGTTGGTATTTTTCAAGTGTCAACACTCGAATTCCAAATCATAATTTTTCCCCAATTCAATATAATTTGAAGGTTTTGAAAATCTTCAGTTGTGACAGCTGAGTCAGCTGTGGTGGAAATGGTTAGAGAAGGCAACAAACCTCGCCGGAGCTGCAGGTCCAGAGCCCTGGCTGCGCCCTAGGGCTCCTCCTTCCTACCTGGGTGGCCTTGGGCAAATGTGTTCCCCTCTCTGTGCCTCAGTTTACCCCAACTCCATAAAATGATAGGATCCATTCCAGCCTTATAACTCAGTGGCTCTATTCATGTCACATAATGTGTGTTTGCCTAGCTAATATGTATGAGAGTTTGGACAGTACCAAAGAGCATGTAGTGAGAATCTCACTGACAGCACAGTCTCTGAAATGAGCTTTTACTTATCCTTTTAGAAAGGATAAATGCATGCATACAAAAGTGTGTAGATATGCAAACCCTCCCCATCCTACCAGCTCGTTTTAAAGTCACGTGACCCACTATGCAGTGTCGCATAGTGGTTAAAAGTAGAAGCTCTGGGGTCAGCCACCCACCTCTGTATTTGAATTCTGCCTTTTTCTAGCCATGTGATCTTGGCAAGTTACTAAACTTCTCTGGCGTGTAGAGTTATAACACAGGCTGGTTGTGAGACCTAAAAGAGAATTAATATAAAATGCTTAGAACAGTGTCTGGCGTGATGGCCGCTGCTGCTGCTCTTGTCTTGGCAGCTCTTCCCTTCTCTGCCTGTAGAGCTGTGTGACAGTTCACAGGATGTGGAGCTACTTAGAAGATAGGTGAGGCCATTCAAGCAGTGCTCTAGGGACGGGCTTTGAGGTTTCTAGTGTTCATTCTGACAAGGCAGTGCCAGAGTGTCGCTGAACATGGGTGTCTGTGTTCACATGTGAATATATCTAGAGGATACAGCCCTGAAAGTGAACTTGCTGAGCAGAGCGTGTATTTTTAACTTAATGGCTACTGCTCACTCATAGAGCATTTTAACCCCAGTAAGAAATTTCAAAAGCTGCCTTATTCTTTTGGCATTCGATATTGAGTTGCTCAAAGAAGAAAGAATACTCATCTTGGCAGTATTGATTGAATCTAGGCAGCTGGTTACAACCTTGATAGATGATGTGCAGGGGTGAACACAAAATCCCCCTCCTTCAGTGCACAGTGAGGGGTGCAGATTCATTACAGAAGGTGGAAGAGAGTAAGCACTATGACAGAAATAAAGGGGTGGATTGCACAGTGTTGTGTTACGTAAGCAGTCAGGAGAGGGTACTCTTGGACTGTGATGCTTGAACAGAGACCTTACAGAGTAAGGTATCAGGACATTCAAGTGCCTGGGGGCAGAGGGCTTTTGGCAGAGGATGAGCAAGTGAGCTTGAGGTAGGAGCCTGCCCAGCTCTTCCCAGAGAGAATGCGGTAGGGTTTGCTGGTGGGGTCCTTAATATCTCTATAGCATGGACACCTTTAGCAATGCAGGAGGCCTGGGGACCCTTCTCAAGATAAGATTTACAAATGCATAAAATACCTAAGGCTCAAGGAAAACATTATTCCTAAATCCCCAGGAGTTAAGACCCTAGCAGCATGTTTACTAAGAAACATAGGATAATCTTTAGGGAATCTCAGAGAAGATAGTTTTTGCCAACTACTTGGATAAAAAATTACCTAGGATTTTTCAAACACAAGCCTGCAGCATTCCCAAACCCCACCCCATCCCCATGTGAAAACCATGTTCCTGGGTCAGGAAGATACACTTACACTTCACTGCCTGGCAAAAATCCAAGATGATTTTGGTAGGGTGCCTCTTTTCTGAGGAATAAATTTCTAAACTTCAAATTGATCAGTGTTCTGGTAAGGAATGCTAAAGAATGGAATTGGTTCTTTTGAGAAGCTTTCATCCTGACAAAATTCTGCTGGCTTTGTGTGTGTGTGTGTGTGTGGTGCTGGAGATTGAACCTAGGGGTATTCTACCTACGAGCTACACCCTCATCCCTATTTTATTTTTTATTTGGAAACAGGGTCTCGCTAAGTTGATGTGAGCCTCTCTGAGTTGCTGAGGCTGGTTTTGAACCTGTGATCCTCCTGTCTCACACTCCCAAATACTGAAATTGCAGGTGTGCGCCACTGTGCCCGGCTCACTGGCTTTTTTTTTTTTTTTTTTTTTTTGCAGGACCAGGGATTGAACGCAGAGGCGTTCTACCTCCGTGCTACGCCCCCGGTCCTATTTTTTTATGCTTTATTTTGAAACCGGGTCTCACGAGGTTGCGGAGGGCCTCACTAAGGAGAGAGAGAGACACACACAGAGAGAGACAGAGACAGAGACAGAGCGAGAGCTGAGGCTG
>PVJS01014235.1:0-40670 GCA_004027185.1 Glis glis
TATATATATATATATATATATATATGGAGAGAGAGAATCTAATCTCAGACACCTTCTATGGGCCAGGCCCTGTGCAAGGCCCATTATGTAAGTTTATGTAAATTTTCTCATTTAATCCCCATCCCAATTCTCAATATGTAAATGTTGTTCTGAAACATCTCCTGTTTCAGACCAAGGATCAGTTTCTTAGCACCTACTATGCATTAGATTAGGCTCCTAGTCATTTTATAGGTGTGGCTTTCACAAACTCATACCTCTAAGCTAGGGAATAATGTCCTCCGTTTTACTTATGATGACAGAGGCCCATCAGGTCAAGTAACTTGTCTAGAAACATGCAGAGAACAAGTGGAGAGTAAGAGTCACTCTGGCATTACAACTAAAACCGAGACAGTTGTCACTTATTTTTCTGACTGTCACTCTGTGCTAGGAAAATGCCTAAAACGGCCTCCACGGGTGTTGTGCCCTGGTTCTTGAAATCTGTGACAGTGGTAGACGTCACTCCAGTGATCACATCAGGTTAGATGGTTCAGTTTACCTTACAATAGAGCAATTATCCAGTAGGTATATCCAATCACAGGAGCCTTTAAAAGCAGAGAGATTTCTTTAGTGGCAATGGAAGCCAGAGATTCAAAGCACAAGGGAGCTTCAATGTGGTATTGCTGGCTTGAATCTGGAGAGGCCACATTACTAAAACTGTGGGCGACCTCCACGAGTAGCCAATGACCCCCAACTGACAGCAAGAAGTGGGGACCTCAATCCTATAGCCCCAGGGAACTGAATCTGCCTACAACCTGAGTGAAATTGGGCATAGGTTCTTCCCCAGGGCCTCCATATGAGAGCCCAGCTCAGCCAGCACCTTCACTTTGGCCTAGTGAGACCCAAACCTAGAACCTGGACTTTAGAATCACAGAGCTGCGAAATAGTAAATGGGTATTGTGCTAAGTCTGTGATGACTTGTTACATGGCAACAGGAAACTAATACAAATGCTTCATACTGTGTGTAGTAGTTAATAGCGCCTACCTGATAGGGTTATTTTTATGAAAGCAATGGAAAGAAAAAAAAGAAAGCCTACAAAGCTCTTAGCACAATTCTTGACTTGGAGACACCTCATAAAATTACTTCTCATTTTTATCATCATGCTTACTTGATAAATAGGGAAACTAAGGCTTCAAAGGGTTAAATAACATGTCCAAAGCCTGAGAGCCAGTGAGAGTCATAGTGAGAATATTTGTGAAGAGCTGCCTCATCTAAAGGAAGCTCTTCATCCATAGACCAGTGCTTCTTAATCCCAGTTGCTCATTGGAATTACTTGTGGAACTTGTGAAAATGGGGGTTTTTATGTCCTGATCACCATCATTATGAGTCAAGGTCTTGTATAATTCTATTTTGAAAAGCTCTGTGGATGCTTTTAATGTACACAATTGCAGTGTCACTCACTATACCAAACTGTGAAGTCTTTGAGTCAGGGGTGTTTCTAATCATGTTTCTGCCAACAACAGAGCCTGGTACCAATCTCGTTGGTTCTCTGTTTGTTGAATGAAGCAAAATGAAATAGTGTCCTTTCCATAGTTAGCTGTGTTCTTAATATCCTTGTGATAGACTGCGGGGCCTTTACTACATTCCCATCGACCTCAGAGTGGTTGATGGTGAACATGCTTCCTACCTTTCTGCTCAATCATCCCATTTTGGCGGCTGGCAGAGTGAACCCTACACCTTTATCTGACAGCTCTCAGAGTGTATGAATCAGCTCCCCAGCACCCTAGCTCCCCACTTATCTCCAGGTAGTTTCTTTTCTTAGTCCATGGAGGAGGCCGTACTGTTCATGTGACAGCAGCATGTTTAAAATAAGTTGGTTAAGAATAGGAGCAGAAACTCCTATTCTTTTTTTTTTTTTTTTTTTTGGAGACAGGCAAATCCTTCCCCAGTGAGTAGAGCTATTGGAGAAAGGCAGATAAAAGGCAGTGTACGGAAGAAGCGTGACAACTCAGAGTGAGGTCTCAACCTGGAGCGCTGGCACTTGGTTTTTTCTTTTTAGTCTCGGAGTGGCCAGTGTCTTTCTGTTTTCCCTACTCAGATTTATTTTTAAAATAGTTTCCCTTTCTCAAGACAGCCCACACAATTCTACTCGTAACATATCTTGCAATGAAAACCTTCAAGGAGGGAAGGGAAGAAGGCTGAAATTCCTCAGAAGCAGAGGCTGCCTTGCCAAATAATCTGCTGGACATGGCCATGCTAATGACAGTCCTGTTCTAAAAAATTTATATGGCTTCTGCTGTCTTTCCAAAGAAACTGTGCTACACTGTCAAATTAGCTTCCATTGCTTCTAGCCGAGCAGCTGACAATGGAATCGAGGGCGAAAAATCTCCATTCATTCCCTGAATGCCAAGCCTTTTGAAATGTCCCTGCTTTCATGGCGTCTAATAAATGTCAGCTCATATGTTGCTCTTCAGATGGGCTCCATCTGGTGTATTGGAAAGAGTTTCTGATTGGGAGCTGGGAGGGAAACTGCCATTTGTGGGCTGTTTGACGTCTGGGTCTCAGTTTCCCCCCTAAAATTGGGATAATATGTTTAGATAATCTCTAAAGTACATTTAGTCTGTTAGAACTCAAAAGCATATCGAGAACATAAGGAACCATCTGTATTGTTCATCATATTCCCACTGCCCGGCATGACTCCCTGCAGGTAGCAATTGCATGATAAACACTTTGTTGAATAAATGACCAATGGAGTGAATGAGTGAATGAATGTCTATGAAGCTGATGAAGAAACCATCATGCATTATTCTTTTATGCCCATTTTGATGGAGTTTGTGCAAAGAAATAAAATGTGGCCACTGCCTTTGACAAGTCAGTCAGCTGGATTGCTGCAGGAGGAATCATGGATTTGCTGTTCTTGGGCTCATCAGACCCCTAGGCAATTAGTTTCATTGTGGATCTTTCAAGTTATATAAAAACCTAAAGTACTAGCCAGTTTCTGCATCACATGCTCTGATAGGGCCTGGGTAGTAGTGGTCACCAGGGATGCGAAGGAAGCACAGAACCCAGAGGTATACCTCATGGCTCAGGTGTCAGCTGCCAAGAGTTGAAATCTGGGGAGGCCAGCTTAGGCCAAGTAGAGAGACTGCACGGGTCTAGGCAGATGGAGTGCATAGCCCTTGAGTCAGAACCTCAGGCAAAGCGGCAAAGAGAAGTGGGTCTTGGTTGAAGTCGGACATCAGCAGGACTGAATGAATCAGAAACAGCTGCTTCACCTCTAGAGTCCCACACATGAGGTCTTCATCCTTAAAGGCCCTATTTGCCTATCTTCTCCCCAAATAGAGTTCATTCAGCAACATGGGTGATATATATTACTAAAGGAAATAAGGATTTTTAGAATTAGACCAAAGTGAATTTGAAAGCTGGTATCATCATTTACTAGTTCCATGCCTTGGATAGACAACTTATATCTGAATCTTGGTTTTTCCATCTTTGGTACACAGTTAATAATAGAGCCTCCTTCCTATTGTTATTATAAGGATTGGATCAGGAATATATTCAGAGTGCCTAGCTCTGTGTCTGGCACACAGCAGGTAATCAGTAAGCATTTTCTTTGCGTGCTTTCTTTCTCATTCCTAGTCATTCATTAAATATTCATTGAGCAACCAGAGTTTGATAGACACTGTGCTTGATACAAGGGATACAGACATGAAAGGGACCGAGCTCCATGAGAGACGAGATTGTCTCTTTCAGTGGAGTAGAAGAAGCAGACATGTAGCAGACAGAAAAACAGCACATGACCATACAGTGCAGTTATATCTATATTAGAAACACAAACTCATGAATTATGGGTGTCCAGAAAAAGAAATTCCCAACTCTGTGTTGGAGAGCCCAAGAAAGCATCTGTTATATACTCCAGCTCAAATATTTTGAAGTTGCCTAAGCTGAGCCCAATTTGGGGAAAGAAAATTTTCTCTAATATTTTGCATGTTGTTGTATGAGCCTTCCTTGTAAAAATTTTAAATGTTCCACTTGAGTTTCAGGAATCAGGAACTCTTGGTTGGTGATCTATTGAAAATAGTAGTGAGGTTTTCTTATGTGCCCATCGTGAGTGTTAAAATGATGGTAATAAGAACTAACGTTTATGGCAACTAATAATAATACAGGTTGAGCATTCCTAACCAAAAACCCAAAATGCTCCAAAATTTGAAAACTTTCAAATGCCAACACGATGCCACAAGTGGAAAATTCCATGTTTGACCTCATCTAATGGGTTATAGTCACACCACAGAAGAAACAGAAATAATTTATAAAATTTTTTCACACTGTGTATAAGGCACATATGAAACATAAATGAATTTTGTGTATATACTTGAGTCACATCCCCAAGTATCTCATTTTATGTACATGCAGATATTCCAAAATTCAAATAAATCCAATTTTTAATATACTTTTATTGGTGCATTATAGTCTCACATCATAATGTAAATCATAGTGATAGCAACATACATGCACAGATCCAATATTTGAAACACTTCCTATCTCAAGCATTTTGGATAAGGGATACTCAACCAATATTAAAAATTACTAATTTATCTTTAACATTTGACAAGTATTTTCTTAAGCATTTTTGTTCATCAACTCAGTTCATCTTTCCCAGATTCCCATAGCATCAATGCTCTTATTGTTCCCATTTTACAAAGGAGGAAACTGAAACTTAGAGAGATTAAGTATCCCAGAAAAGCCGTCAGTTAATACTTGGTAGAGTTGTGACTTGAATCCGGGTTTGTCTGGCATTCAACACTCATGTACTATTATGAGAACATAATGCTGCCTCCAGAAATCTCTTTATTTAGAAAAGAGAATTTGCATGATTGAGTTTGTTAGTAGCAAATCCAAAATAGAAAACTAGGAATGATGTTGGTTCACTTCTATATAATCACTTAATTTTAATAATCCTATTTCCTTATCAGGATGTCATTCTTTTTGAAGATCTGCTAAGTACACTTGATATCTTTGTTGTCATTTAATTTAACATCTTTAGCAGCTGTTCTGCTGTTTTCTGTTTTCCAAAGGAGGGGTAGTTATAATCTCTAGGGATAATTTTTACTTTTTTTTTAACACATCTCCAATCTTGAAAACAAAACAAACGGTTAAATGATGGCAGAGTCATAGCTTACACAATTCAGAGTAGTTGTTAGCTGGCATAAAAAGATAAAATAGACACTGTCAAGAATGAGAGTTAAAGAGCTCAATTTTAAGTTGCTCAAGAAATCATCTGTAATCACAAGGAAGATTACTTGGGCATTCATTGAGTTCAGAACTGAAATCTGGAAGGCTATGCAATAGCCATATGTTTTTCACGTGTTAGGCGACATGTATGATTCCATAAACAGGTCTTGATTACAAAGACCAAATAAGGAAGGAGGTAACTGTGCATAGCTCAAACAGTAGACAGTCTCTTGATAATTCCCCCATGGATGATTGGGGAGATGGGCCTAGGGCATCATTTTGAGGTCCTTATTTCAGACAGAGGCCAATGGAAAACTGTTCTTTGATGCAAAGTAACCCCATGTGGGGAAAAAAAAAGGCAAATTCAACTCCTCTGATGGAGAAAGTAACACAATGTGTTTCCTTTGCTTGGAAGCAGAAACAATTTTGAGGAGATGCAAATGGCCATATCGTTCTACAGATGGCCACCAAAATGTTGAAAAAGCCTCACTTGCAACCCAGTAAACCCACCCTGATGCTTTATTGCTGTCTTTTAATCAATAATATTTAAGCATATAGATAATTATAAAGAATAACATAATTATCAGTACACCTACTACCTAGTTTTGGCAAAGCTTAAAATTTTGCCATATTTGCTTCAGATTTTTCTTTTCCTACGGAATTAAAATATAGGGCTTTGAGGGTATAGCTCAATGGTAGAGTGTTGCCTAGCATGCGTGAGAACCCCGGGATTGATCCCAGGACCACAAAAGAAAAACAAACACAATGAAAAATCAAGAATTAAAATACTATAGATCTCACTAAGTCTTTCTGTGGCAATATTCCTTGAAATTTTTCCACCTTTCTTAAGTGGAAACCAGTATTTGATATCTAATATTTGTTAGAATATATATAAAAATACTTACTGCACATTATATATCTAAAACAAAATGTACTTAAAGTAATATGTATTTTAAAACTTCATAAGAAATGGATTCACTCAGCATTGTTGGTGAGATTTATCTATGTTGAGCTAAAGTAGTTCTGATTTACCCACTTTACCTGCTATATAGTAGCCTGTTAAATGCACATAACAATAATTATTTACCCAATAATGATGATGATGAGAATTCAGGTAGTTTATAATATGGAGCTGTAACCAAAAAAGCTTTAATAAGTATTACTTATCTATGCCTTGGCCTCAGGCGATAGGATGTTGGGAGGTGAATATCTAGGAACAGACTATGGTATCTAATTATTTATGCCTCTTCAGTTTTACTAAATATTGCCCAATTATATTTTAAAGTAGGTTTCCCAATTCATATACTCACCAGTGGGATATGAGTATTCCCTAGGGTGCTCACTACCCTCCACAAAAAAAAGTAATTTTATCATTTAGTATTGTCAGACTTTTTACTTTCGGCCAATCTGAGGGGGGTAAAGAGTCCTCTTCTTTGTTTTAATTTGATTTTCCCTGACTACAGTATCTTAGGCTAGATTGTTTTCATATGTTTATTGACCATTCAAGGTTTTTCTTCCAAGTTTCATTTCATATTCTTCATCCTATTTTTGTACTGAGTGGTTTTCCTTTATCATATTGATATGTTGTTTTTTGTATATTTCATACACAAATCTTTTTTTGGTACCATTATAAATGTTATTTCTGCACATGAAGCAATAGATTCAATGCAGTGTAGATCAACCTTTATCATGTGTAGGTGTGTTTGTGTGTATAACTGGGCAGATTCTAAAATGTGTATCATAATGCAGATGACCAACAATAGTGAGGACTATTTTGAAGGAGAACAGAGTTGCAGATATTATATTATATACTAAGGCTTATTGAGAATGTGATGTATGCCAGGCACTATTATGGGCTCTTTATCTGTTAATATGGTATGAAATTAGAATATGGTGAAAGGTAGAAGTATTCCCTTTAATGCTTCAGGAGCACGAATTTCTGTCATATCTGTTTCAGGTTACACTGCAGACCATACGTAATGCTTCTAACCTGACCCCTTACCACGAAGTGGAATGTTGACTCCTACCTTCAGCTGCTCAGTTATTCTGCTTCAGGACAGCTGGCCTCTTGATGCTTCACTGCTTTCAGAACTTCCCCGCCTCTGCTTCTTTGCTGTAGTCCTCTATTGCTTCCTATGTCCTTCCCCAGCTCTTCATGATTTACCACTATTCGTCATTATCTATTTTGTTTTATTGTGTGTCTCTATTAGACTGTAAGCCCTGTGATGGCAGGCTTTTGTGTTCATTGCTCAACCCTCAGGCCTATGATAGTGCCAGGCATATCATAGATTATATCGTAGATCCCCGAACAGTAATGTAATGAGTGAATGAAAATTCTATACAGTACTTTAAAAATCTTTATGCAAGGATATATTTTGATTCCGCTAAGGCTTAGGATATAAATGATCATTTTCTTTGAAGTGTGAAAAGGTGTCTTTGCAGGATGGGTTTTGATTAAGAGTGTAGACTTCAGATTTAGACAGAGTTGGGTTTAAATTTTAAATCACCCTTATTCCAGTACTGATTATCCCTGCTTACTACCAATCACCACTTGGCAGTGGTATGGCTGTTTACCTGTCCTTCCTAGGCCTGTTTCTATACTAATAAATATTAATATAATATTAGCACTTGTGAGTGATAAGGTCTGGCTCTTTCCAAGGCTCGCTCTGGTGTTGAGGGTCACCTGGGGGGAGGAGTACAGGTAGAGACAAGGGAACAATGCAGGAGGTGAATGTGGCCCAGACCAAACAGAAAGTGGTGGTGGGGTAGAGAAGCAATCAAATTCTGAGTAGGTTTTAAAGATAGCACCTGCAGGTGATTGGTTTTTTGCTTTGCAGTTTTCTAGGAATTTGGTTTTTGTGCATGAGAGAAAGAGCTATTGAAAATGTCTCCAAGGATTTGGGGCTGAGAAACTGGGAAGGATGGATTTGCCATTTACTGAGATGGGGAACCCTGGAGGAACAGAAGGGTCGAGAATGTTAGTTTGGACATTAAGTTCAAGGTGTGGATCTGAGACCCAAGCATAATTGTGGAATAGGCAACTGGATGAAGAAAGGTGGAGTCCTCAGGAGAGGGATCTACCTAGAGATAGACCACTGAGCAGCTTCTTTATCTTAGAGTGAATGAGCAATGAGTACATGGAGAAGGGAAGAATTTTGAATTATGGGGTATCTCAACATTTAGAAGTTGGCAGAGGAACCAGTGAAGGAGACTGAGAAGGAATGGCCAGTGAGAAAGGAGAAATCCAGAAGGAGAGGCTGAAAGAGGAGGTGTTTCAAGAAGGCAGGAGAGCTCAACTGTGGCCATTGCTGCTGGTGTGTCAGAACTGACCAATATTATGTTGAATATGAATTATTTTGCACATTATATTAAAGGTAAATGGAATGGTGGCACTTGATCCAGCAAACTTCTGAAACACCTTTTTATAAAATACCACTACTTAAGCCAGGAACACCGTTGCCTCCACATTTATCCCTAAAGTGTTAATGAACTGTGTTTTTCATAGAAGGTCAATTTATAACTAGATACTTGAATTAATTATCATTTAGCTATGCTTTTTTTAGGACTTTATATCTATGCTTCATCTCTATCATTTATTATACTTTTCTACCATGCCTTTAGGAGTTTATTTATATTGAAATTTTTGGTTTTCTTTTCTTACCCTAGTCACTGCGCTTCTGAGGGCAAGGAACTGTGGCTGGTGAACCTATTCCCAGCAAGCTTCCTAGCACCTGCTATGGCTGGGTGTTCAAGTAGACTTTGTTGAACACAACCAAAGTTAGAGAGAAGTCAAGTGTGCTGTGTCCTTGGTGGCGGGCATAGATGCTATGATTATGTTTTAATGCCAGTGTTCCAATGCAATTGAATTGTTCCACAATTCAGTCCAGTTCTGATACTGCCTACAGTTAATGAAGACCCCACAAGTTAAGGGTTCAGTCCTACAAGTTAGTTCCCACTGCAGACCCCAATGGCAAATGTTTGGTGTCCATCCCCAGGCTACCTGCACTTCTGCCTAGCTGACTACAAATGTGAAAGTTTCATGACCCCACTCAGCTTGGACAGTTCTCTAGAATGCCTCACAGAACTCAGGAAAGCGCTACACTTTTAATTACTCTTTTATTATAAAAAATACAGATGAACAGCCAATGAAGAGATACATAGTACAATGAAGAGATGCATGGTGCAATGGAGAGATGCATGGTGCAATGGAGAGATGCATGGGGTGGAGAGATCTGGGGCATAAGAGCCACAGCAGCCTCTTCTGTCTCTGTGGAGTTGGGGAGTCCTCCAGTACTGCCCAGTAGTTGAACTTAATCTCCCAGAAGTCAGGAGGCCTTCTCATCACATGGTTGACTTTTTGGTGACCAGCCCTCATCCTAAGGCTCTCTAGGGTCCTGTCATGAATCACCTCATTAGCATAGCAAAGACACTATCATCCCTGGGGGAATTGCAAGGTATTTTGAAGCTCTGTGCCAGGAACCATGGACAAAACCCACAGTGGTCTTTAACAGACCAAGGGGTAAATAACTGGGCTCTAGAACTTCCCCAAAGGGAGGTGCTATCTAATGGAATGCAGAATACTCAGGCTGGCTTTTGTAATTGATGACAGGTAGCTCCAGCTGTTTGGTGGGGTTGGGTGGGAAACAAAAATTGCATAGGTTGGTGAGTTGGCAGCAGCTTGGCTCAGGATAGTTCATCCTTTTGAAGAAAGCCTTCTACCAGTGCCGAAAGGAGGATGGAGATTGGCTAAAGTTGTTTTCCAGAGACAAGGGTTGGCAAGATGCATCTGGTATACTATAGTCAAGGATGGCCTTGATCCCAGCAGAACTCAGATGGTGATCAGGGGAGAGGCAGGGTAAGATAATGGAAATAATATTTATTAAGGGCTCAAATCAAGGCATCTTCACCAGGTTCTTTACACATGCCACAACAATCCTTTGATGATTCAGTATTCATCCACATACAGTTGTTGAGCTACTCCTGTGTGCCAGGCACTGCCCTAGGCTCTGGAGATAAGACTGAAAATAAGCCTGATATGGTGCCTGCACTTTAAGGAGCTCTTGGTTTAGTGGAGGATAATTACGAACTAATAACAACCATCTAATGTGTTAAGTGCAATTCCAGATGTTGGAAGTGCATTGAAGGAAGATAGTATTATGCGAATCAGAGAGCAGGTAACTTGCCATGCCTGTGATCCAGGCATGGGACACAGATTTGTGTGACTCCAAAGCCAGTTCTTCTCATAGTGTCTTGCTGGCCAGCCTTTCGAAGAAGCATGGTGGCAGAGGGAAGAAGTGTCATGGAGTTCAGACCTTGCCTACTGGTAGATCATGATTGGAATGTTAACCACGTGAGGCTGGAGGTTTTCACTGAGGAGCCTCTATGATGGCTACAAGCAAGGATGCCCCCTGAGAATCCATTGATGACACTTCGGGTCAGTTTCAGGCTGGCTTGTGCAGTTCTGCTCTAACACCCTAGGTGTTCCACTGCCTGCTGAAGCAGTAAGGCCCTGGCATGTGCAGGTTTCCATCTATGCCTCTAACAAGGTGGAAGATACTCTCGTGGATTGTTTCCTTTTTCTACCTAGTGACATGCATAGCTCTGCGGAGCATGCAGACCAGAGACAGACAGGACTCCAGTCTGGTCACTGGTAGTTTGAAGTGTAGGTGACAGACATGGAATGACAGTGAGCTGCGGTCATTTTCTAAGCCAGCAAGGCAAGTTTCCAACTTCTGGAGAAGGACCTGGGCTGCATGGCCCAGGCAGATACTGTCGTTGCCCTTAACACACAGTGTATCCTCTCTGTAATCCTCTACTGTTTTGAAATATCTATTTGCATTTGTTTTCCTTCTCTTTTAAAAATAAAAGTGACTCACTAGGTGGTCACTGAATGTGCTTTTGGGAAGACCTTTGTGGCCCGTGATGGTATTATTTCCCTCAGCCTCTTGGTCCCTCTCTGCTTTTGCATCTGTAACAAAGGACCATGCTGGTCGCACCTCAACAGCATAGCCATTTGCTTTCTATCACGCAGAAGCAGGAGATATATTTCGAGGAGTGACGTGAGGAACAAATATATATCAGCTGTTGGGGATGTTTTCCTGCAAAAGCATTCAAGGAAAAGACAGGAAAGATTGCAGCCCACCAGAAGAACTCTGTAGGGCTCCAGGTAGAAGGAGGGCAAGGGGCCCAACGCCCCAGAGGCATGTGGTGCAAGGCACCCATGTCTAGAGTCAATGTGTCATTTTTATAACAAATACTAATAATTGCAAATTATTTACTTCTGCCGAGCATGGTGGTGCATGCTTGTAATCCCAGTACTTGGGGGGCTGAGACAGGAGGATCGCAGATTCGTGGCCAGCCTCAGCTACTTAGCGAGGCCCTCTGCAACTTAGTGAGACCCTGTTTCAAAATAAAAAAAGAGTAAAAATCAGGCTGGGAGTATAGCTCAGAGGTAGAATGCCCCTGGGTTCAATCCCCAGTACCACCAAAAAAAAAAAAAAAAAAATTACTTCCTAAAGAAAAGGTAGACCAGAAGACCAGATATAGGGTCATCCCTATCATAACTCCTGTGACTGCTGATAACTTCATTTCTTAAGTGGAGCAAAATAGAACTAGAGTTACAACTAATGTTGTATTAGCAGCTATGAGAATGAGTGACATATGTGAAGGTCTCTTCTCCTGTGAGTCTGTAGACAGACCAAATATGGAAACCTGAGCTCCAGTGGAGGCAGGCCAGGTTCCTGAGTGCTGCACTGAGGCCTAGTGTGTGCCGCCCCTCCTAGACATGTGTTGCCAGTGCTTCCTCATGTTCTTGCCCCAGGCACAGGGATGGCTCCGCTGGCATGGTACATACCCACTCAGCTCACCTATTTCTGGACTGCACCACCCACTGCCCATTCTGCCTCGTCCCCTGCTCTCTGGGATAATTTAGCTCGGCTGAGTCTTCCCTGACAGCTGTCTCGTGACCTCAACACATCCATTGCATGTATTTCCCTCCATCTTAGGACTTCTATGTTGTCCACTACACTGAAACTTTTAGGATAGGACCAGAACATTCTATCCCCAGAGGCCGAGATTTCTTCACATATTTGGAAGGAGATGGGAAGGAAAGAAGGGAAGAAGGAAGAAAAAAAAAAAAAGAAGGAAAAGCCAAAGTACAGACAGGCTTAGGAGTTACTTGAACTTGAATCCCATTTGTAGCTTTTCTGAATCATCCCAAGTAAGTTTCTTCACTCTTGACCTTTGGTTTCTTTCACTAAGGAGGGAAAAAGAATAACAATAACAATAATACTACTCTCACTGAATTGCTGCAAGGATTTAATAAGAAAACATTTGTAAAGGGCCTAACAGCGCCTGGCCCTTGCCTTGAAAAGCAATAAATAAGTGCTAGTTCCAAGACTGTTTCTTCTAAATAGTCACTGTGGGCAAAGAAAAATAGAAAAAGGAACTCCTATGAAAGGAACTAAGAAAAGTCTATAAAACCAAAAAGAAAAGAAAAAAAAAGGAAGTTTGACTAACTGCCCATTTTAGGGAAGAAAATTTCTTTTCTTTAAATATGAACAGAGCGTAATGTTGCAGTTAGGAGACAATGATGTCTTGGGGCACTTTGTGACAGAAACGAAAAAGCTACAGATCTCTTTTATCCTTCTCTGAAAGATTTCACCACACATCATATCTCTAGTTCTCAGGGCCACAGTCAGGCAGGTGGAACTGCTGAAGGACAGACCGAGTGTCCTTGAGGTGTCGATCTCAAAGGATGACACTCGCTCAGGAGGGAAATGTGTGGGGACTATGATTTCCATAAGTCATGCATCTAAACCTCTTGAGTGCTGGGCAGTTTGATTTTAGAGTACTGCTGTTTTGTGAAAATATCAGTAGATTTGGATAAAAGAAATGTCTCTCCTATTACTGATTGGGTGATCTTGAGCATGTCAAATAGCTTCTCTAAGCCTCAGTTTCCTTGGCTGTACAGCGGATATACTAATAATACCTGCTCCCAGAAGATTGCTAAGAGGGCTCCATGTGACGATGGATGGGGAGTGTTTTATGGAATCTGTGTGTTGTACTAACGTCAGTCATGGTTATGGTTGTTGCCGTCCTGGTCCCTACTTCAGGCTGCACTCTGCTTGTCCCTCTTGGGAAATTTTGTTGTAGATTATAGGATGGAACAACGCAGCTGAGTGTCTGATTCATAGTTCAGAGCATCCATCTCATAGCTGCCCTTCCATTCCACTTGAGTCTTTGGGAGGATCCTTCTGCAGAAGGATTGCAGCAACATGACCACAGTCCCCCAGAACTCTTCAAAGGACTTTTGAAATTTCAAAGACCCATGTCACATGTAGCTCCAAGTACATGCTTTCCAGTGCTTCTGAGGCCCAAAAAACAGACACTATTACTGATTGCCTTAAGTCAGTACCAGACCAGTTCAATCTGAAGCAGTTATTCTTTAGCAGTTATGTGCAGACAACCATAGACCCTGTAAGATCTTCCCTCAAGAGGCATACACTGCAATGTATTAGCCAGCTATTGCTGCATAACAAATTGCTATGGACTTTAATGGCTTAAAACAACACGTACTTATTATCTCATGGTGTCCATGGGTCAGGAGCCTGCACATAGCTTAGTAGGGTCCTTTGATCAGGAGCATATTTATGTCAGCTGCTTGGAATGTTTTCCTGCAAGAGTGTTCAAAGAAAAGACAGGAGAGATTGCAGCTCACGATAAAGAACTCTGCAGGGCTCCAGGTAGGAGGGCTCACACGAAGTCACTGGCAGGCTTCAGTTCCTTGTGACTGTAGAACCCAGGTCCTCATTTTCTTGCTGACGACCACCTAGGATTGAGTTCACCTCCTAGAGGTCCCTGGCATCCTATGCTACATGGTCCCATTGCAGACCCTCTCAAGGCCAGGAGGACAGTCTGTCACTTCAGTCTGCCAAAACAGAATCTCATATAATTTACATAATCTTGGGAGTGAATATCCTATTTTTTTGCCATATTTTGTTAACTAGAAGCATGTCACAGGTTCTGATGGCACTCAAGGGGGAAGAGTGATACAAAGACATGACTCAGTGGGTCACCTTACAGTGAGTCTGCCATGTATGGTATGGGAGAAGGACTCTCGATGAACAGATTTTAAAGGACCAATTTACCCAACCTGAATTATTCCTAATTTGAAATGAGAAAAATAAGAACAATATTGCAGGATTCTCCTAAAGCCACATTGATTGAACGGAAAGGCTATCTTTTTTTTAATATGCTTTTATTGGTGCATTATAGTCTCACATCATAATGTAAATCATGTTGACAGTGACATACATGCACACAGCACTTGTCAGCCCCCCCCCCGCCTCCCTATTTCCCCCTTTCCAATACAGAATACTGAGATTGACGTTGGTATTTTCACATATGTACACATAGTCGATGGTAGTAATTCCTTCAATGAACTTTACTCTTCACCGTCCCCTTCCCTAGACCACCTCCCTGGCTCCGTTAAGGTTTCTCCTCCATTATCTGGAGTCCCTCTGGTATCCCAAATACTCCCTAGCTTGCGCATATTAGAGAAAACATATGACCCTTCACTTTCTGTGACTGACTAATCTCACTTAACATAATGTTCTCCAGGTCCTTCCATTTTCTTGCAAATGACATAATTTTGTTCTTCTTTATTGCTGAGTAGAATTCCATTGTGTGTATTTCCCATAATTTTGTAATCCATTCATCTGTTGATGGACACCTAGGTTGGTTCCATAATTTGACTATTATGAATTGTGCTGCTATGAACATGGGTATGCATATATTACTGTAGTTCTCTGATTTCGGCCTCTTTGGAAAGATACCCATGAGTGGTATAGCTGGATCATATGGTGGATCCATTCCCAGTTTTCTGAGGAATCTCCACACTGATCTCCATAGCAGCTGAACTAATTTGCAATCCCACCAACAGTGTAGAAGAGTTCCCATTTCCCCACATCCTCTCCAACATTTATTGTTTTTTGACTTCTTGATGATTGTCATTCTGATTGTCATTAGATGGAATCTCAGTGTAGATTTCATTTGCATCTCACTGTTCGCTAATGATGTTGACCATTTTTTCATGTATCTATTGGCCATTTGTATCTCTTCTTTTGTGAAGTGCCTATTCAATTCAATTGCCCATTTCCTGATTGGGTTATTTTTTTTTTTTTTTAGTGTAAGGTTTTTAAAGTTCTTTGTATATTCTAGATATTAGTCCTCTTTCAGAGGGATAGCTGGCAAAGATCTTCTCCCGTTCTGTGGACTTTCTATTTAGACTCTTGATGGTTTCTTTTGATGAGCAGAAACTTTTTAGTTTAATGCCATCCCACTTATTAATTCTGTTTTAATTTCCTGAGCTTTGGTGGTCTTGTTGAAGAAGTTTCTACCTGTGACTATATGTTGGAATGTTGGACCTATGCCTTTCCCTAGTAGTTTCACAGTCTCTAGTCTAACTTCCAGCTCTTTGATCCATCTCTAGTTCACTCCTGTGCAGGGTGAGAGGTAAGGATTTAGTTCCATTTTTCTACAACTGGATAACCAGTTTTCCCAACACTAAAAAAAGAAATTGAAGAAGATCTTAGAAGATGGAAAGATCTCCCTTGTTCTTGGATAGGCAGAATAAATATTATCAAAATGGCCATTCTACCAAATGTGATCTATGGAGTCAATGCAATCCCTATCAAAATACCAATATCATTCTTCACAGACCTGGAAAAAAATCAGTTATAAATTTCATATGGAGAAACAAAAGACCCAGAATAGCCAAAGCAATTCTCAGCAATAAGAACTATGCAGGAGGCATCACAATTAATGACTTCAAATTATACTACAGAGTGGTTATAATAAAAACAGCATGGTATTGGCACAAAAACAGACACATAGACCAATGGAAAGGCTATCTTTATACTGATACAATCCTTCCATTTTTAGTGTAGAAATGTCTTTCTCTTTTCAAAAATAAAAGAAATGATAGTGATAGTAGATGATATTTGTGAAAATATTCTTGATTGGCAAAATATGAAAGCAGCAACCCTGTAGTGGTCCTGTGAGGCTTTTTGTTGTTTTTAAATTTCAGTAATTCATGAAATTCTAAAACATTAAAACTAGTAGTATAAACTCCTAGCTACCAATTACTATGTACTTTAGAGACATAGACTATCTTATATCAATGAAATATAAAAAGGAGAATTTAGTGTGATTTATTTAGATTATTTACTGGCCAAGAATGTTTTTGTCAGCATGTCTCTATAGCCTATGAGGCTTACTCTTCACCCTGCATCATTGATTCCAGCTGGAGCAGGGCATTGTGATCCAGTGGGATGAGGCACTCCTCATATCTCTGTGGCTGCCTTATACCAACAGGAAGTGATCCATCATCCTTTGTCTCACCAAAGCAGCTTTGTTAAATAGCTCCCTGTCCTTTGCCACCTACCTGATGCCCAACTCTCTCCAGGACACATAGTTACTTTATTTTCTAGTCATCGCGAACCCAGAGCAGACTGCAGGATGTGCTATGATATGGGTCAAGGGAACATGTAGAACATGTAGAACATAGAACACTTCTACACCAGGATAGCAAGGAAAGAAGATTCCATGCAAGAGGTGTGGATTGAGCTGGGCCTTACCAAATAGAATTTGGGAAGGTATGGTATGGCAGATACAGACTTTTAATCCATAGGAGACAATACCAAGGCATGTTCTTTCTCTCCTCTGTGCCTTTGTACATCCTCAAACTTCTGTCTTCAGCACCTTCCACAACCTGTCCCATGGTGGATACCGTAACTGACTTTCAAGACCAACTCAGACAACTCTTCAGAAAATCCTCCTCTGCATTACTGCTTTATAGTCCTTGTCACATTTCTGCAATTAGGAGATCCTCTATCTAGACTATGGGCTCCTGGAGGCCAGGAGCTGTTGTTCATGGTTTTGCTTTCAGTGCCTAGTGGTATCTGAAACCTGTATCCATATCTGGATAAATGCTTACTGATTAGGTCCCTGCACCTTGAATATAGGGGACAGCATAGCTGAATACTGGGGGTATTGGTAGAAGATCTTTAAAAGTTTGACTGCAAATTCAATAATTTATCCCTTAGACTGGAGAGTCATTGGCTATCCCTGATAAAGACAGTGACACCATTAGACTATGACTTAGGATAAATCATTCTATTAGTAAAGTAAAAACTGACCAGCTTGTACATTCCTTGGCCCTGTGGTTTTTGAGATGTCCTTCCATCACTTTGCTCCAATGACCTGGCCTATTTTGTGTAAAAATTAGGGGTGTGTTTTGGTGCCATGCTTCCTTTTTTTCCACAGAGTGTTTATTTGGTTCCTTCCTTCCTCCTCCCATTTTTTTGTATTCCTACAGTTAAAGATTAGGGTGACACGAATTGGAGTTAGCTCAATGTCATTTTTGAGCCAATAGGAACATGTCACTTGGGGTTGCACATCCCCGTCTATGTGTAGCCTGGTTTTGTACAGCTCCTTCCAGCAGTCTGACTTCACACAGGCCCCAGAAGTTGACCAAGTAATATGAGAGTTAAGATCAGATCTTCTAATACATTTCAATGTAGAAATTAAAGAACATATGTTTTTTATTTACATGTTCTGTCTTCAAGGAGCTTTATGAAGCCAGTTAAGATAGTAGGCCATGTAAGCACTGTGATAAAAATAATAGGTATTTCAGGAGGAAACTAGGAGTGACACCTCCCTTCTGAGAGGTAGTTTCTATTCTTAGACATTCTTTGAGTGTTTGTGTTCTGTGCCAACCTGAGAAGGCCAGTTTTATAGGCCATGAGATAGAACAAACCTACCCCATTTGTAGGGCTCAGGTAGTAGAATGAGAGTCTCGCTGTGATACTAGGACAGGAAGTTCCTGGCTGGCCCAGTGAATATCCATTGAATGATTGAGTGAAATTCACACAGTCTGAAGTTCTGTTGGAGTCTCCAAGAAGCAAATAGAAGAGGTACTGGTTTGAGGATGAAGAGAACCCAAATAGAAGTCTTGGTCCTAGTCCTGTTGTATGTTAAGTACTCTGGGTCTCTGAGCAGTTTCTAAAACCTTTCTGGTTCCTAATTTTCTCATCTATAAAACTAGGAATAATAAAATCTTGGAAGGATATTTATATAAATGTACCTCGTCAACTGCTATGTGGCCTATAAAGAGGTGATTGTTAATATATTGACTGATTATCTTGTATTTGATTATAAGTATTTTTGAGTATTGTTTTCTCTCCAACAAAATTAGAAACTCTTTGGGGACAAGGTCCTTATCTGCCTTAACCATGGGGTGACAATCTTGTCTAGGGCTAAACCTGGCAACGTCTCATCTGATAAGAACTAATTTTATGTATAGGGAAACTAAGAGAATATTTGAAAATGATACCACTGTAGGATACGCAGGGTATATCCGTAACACCTCCTGTACCCCACTAGGCTAAGGGTAGTGCCATAACCTTAGGGAGTATTGATGGAATTAGATTTATACATAGTTCTACAAAGGAACCACTCTTTCTGACTACATGGTATGCCTTAGGTACCATGCTACAGACCCAACATTCATTTAATCCTTAACAGCAATCCCACAGAGTTAGGAGTATTAATAAGTGAGGAATCTCAAGGAATAAGAGGGGACAAGTCACCTTCCAAGGTCACACAGCTAGTAAACTGAAGTTAAAACCTGTCCACATACTAGACTATTTTTTTTTTTTTTTTTTTGCGGTACAGGGGATTGAACCCAGGGGCGTTCTACCTCCGCGCCACACCCCCGGCCCTATTTTTTTTTATACTTTATTTTGAAACTGGGTCTCACAAAGTTGCGGAGGGCCTCACAAAGTAGAGAGAGAGAGAGAGAGAGAGAGAGGGAGAGAGAGAGAGAGAGAGAGAGAGAGAGAGAGCGCGCTGAGGCTGGCCGGGAACCCGGATCCTCCTGTCTCCGCCTCCCAAAGTACTGGGATTACAAGCATGAGCCACCACGCTCGGCTCACATACTAGACATTTAAAGCTCATTTTTTTTTTTGTCCCCAAGCAGCAACTTTAAATGGTCACATGGCACCCATACAGACAGCAGTAGGAGTGTGCAAAAAGTCGAGGACATCTGCGGCCTCAATTAATTCTAGTCAGTTTCTTCCTGTTTTCCTACACCACCTGGTTCCTCTGGCTTTCAGGTCACTTTGGGCCTGATCTTCAGATCCCAGTGGGGTTTCCTGGGGCCCTTTGTGAACTTGGTAATCACAAACTGAGATGTTTCCTCCTGCCACCCTTTGCATGTACTGCTGCTACTCTGGGTTCTCTGAAATGCAGGGTCATTCCACAGCAGCAGTCTGAATTTGTGTGGAAGAAAGAAAGTAGATAAGAAACCCAGTGCCTTTGAGACCTAGCTGGTGGGGAATAGGGAGATGGAAGGAGGCAATTTTTAACTTTCAGTGATCACTGTGTTTCCATTAGAAGTAGGATGACCTTCTCAGGAAGGTTATAGAATCATTATTAGAGATCGTCAGAGCTGACTAGACACTGGATTAATGGGGATTTGGTAGATTTCTATAAAGAGTGCTTGAACGCAAAATTCATAGGCCAACGCAAAGACATTTTTTTTTCAAATCTCCAAGACTATGTATTCAGAAAGTTTCTGACTTCAGGAAGCTAATATCAGACATAATTGAGGGTGCAGAATTTTCGGATGGAGTTATCCAGGCTGAAGCTGGCATTCTTGGGTGCCACTTTTATTTCCTCTTCTTTCACATTCTGAGTACAGTGTTAAATAATGGAAACAGTTGGTTTGTTCTAGCAAGTCGTCATGGGGAACAAATGTTTCCTTTATTAAGCTTCTACTTGCAGATTCTCTGATTGCCTTTACTCTCCATCTGATTTGGAAAACATTGCTTTTTTCCCTACATTTTTCAAATTGAGCTCATGTTATGCATTCATCACAGCGTGAGGATCCATGATATCGGTTCTCAGGATCAAGCCCCAGATACACCTGCCTCCGTGGGTACCTGGCTTCTCACAGCATGGCTCTGAGCTGTGAAAGGGCTCCTTGTTGGGATGTCAGTGATGCTCAAGTGGTTACAGAGTTCATTGTCTTCCTGTCTGGAATCCTGCATTTCTTTTGATGCTCAAATATAATAAATCTCTGAGCAATTTTCACTCCGTGTGGTTTCATTTTGTTTTTCAAATCTGAAACAGAACTCATGCTTTCTCCCTCTTAGGCTGAGCAGGCCAACAGAAAGGTCAAGTTCCTTTGCTTCTAGTTGCCATTAGTTGGCTTAGTGTGGCCACACTGGGTGGGCCTTGCCGACGCTGGTGAGAAGTCGGGAACATAATTATGACTTGGTAACTGTAGTGCAACACACAAACCTGCTCCTCTGTGAAGCCGTTTCTGATCCCCCTCAAACCAAAAGTGTCAATGTGCTGCTCTGATTTGAATGTGTCCCCTCCAAAACTCAGGGGTGTCTGTGTGGTACTATGAAGGGAGCGACCTTTAAGAGGACTAAGCCATGAGGGCTTCTTGCTTGTTAATGGAACTAAGGCCCTATGAAACAGGCTTCCTGCAGACTTGGGCCAGCTCATCCTTCTGTGTTCTTCCACAAGGACTCAGCAAAAAGACCCTCACCAGACCAGATGCCTGTGCCTTGATCTTGGACTTCCCAGCCTCCTGAACCACGAAAAATCGATTTCTGTTTATTATAAATCACCTAGTCATAGGTACTTTGTAGCATCAGCAAAAAAGGACTAAGCCAAGCACTCTTCCTCAGTACCCTGTTACACTTGGTCGATCCCTCTGCATTGCATTTGCCTTTTCACCTATCTACTAGGCACTCACTACTGAGGGCAGGGACTGCATGAGACTCATCTCCAAGACCCCAGCACCTAGTGTGGGGCATGCCTTCAACACACACTTAATGTATGATGGAAGTTTATATAGAAGGAAGACCAAAGAGAGAAGGTGGAAGGGGAGAAAGAGATTGAGAGGTGAAAAGAACAAGCAAAAGAAAGGAGAAATGGTGAGGTATTGGAAGGGTTCCTTGGTTAGTTGAACTACCTTGTTTTGTCCCTGGGACATGGGTCCTGCGGAGGTTCCCAAAGGGGAGGTGGACCTGGACTCAGGCTGTGAGGATCCTTGATGTCATCACAGAAAGGAAGTGAAGGACATTTCACAGTGAGGGACAGACTGATTTTACTGAGAGAAGGAAAGAAGTGCACGCTCTCAGAGACAGGGCAGAGAGTGGGCATTGGAGGGGAATGAGCTAGCTATGTCTTAGCGAGGTGTATTTATTTATACAAGTGAAATCTACAGTATAGGGACATGACCTAAAAGGATGTTTTTAGTTCTCCTTTGTGTTGGAGACTGGATATATTAATTATTACCTATTGGTTATTTTCTTCTTTGTTCTTGATGAAAAATAATAATTTCCCCACCAGGGGGTTTTGTTGTTTTGTTTTGTGAACTTAAAAACAGTACCACAGTAATATAATATTGAAGGTCTGATACTACATTGATGTAACACTGAGGTTTGATCAAAGCTATGATACACAGTTGAAATAATCCTATGACCTACGGATAAGGTCTAGTAATTGATTTAGTTATGCTATTTGTGATAAGAGCATGTGAAAGTGAATTTTGAATCTTTTTTAATCATGGCCACTCTAATTTTGTCCATTGTGTCTCCTTTCTACCTATCCTAATGCCTTCTATCTTACCTTAATTTTATAGGTAAAACAACAGTGCCTCAAGGTTATCTCCCATGTAATATAGTGCAGCCCAAGCTTTGTTTTGTGGCTTTAATGCTTTCTACTTCCTCCATATTTTTTTTACCTGAGGAGAGAAAAATTGGTGGAGGTACCCATTATTTGGGGTACCCATTACTTGGGGTCCTGGATACAGCCTCTATTTTGTGTGAATAGAACCAGGTGAATTATACAGGATATGTTTTCTGGCTTCTCTTTCTTTTGGATCTGCCCAGGGCTAGAGGTCAGGACACTGTCTACCCTGACCCCTACCTCTAGAGCAATACTGTTTGGTATGGTGGCCACTAGCCATACATAGCTGGCTATGTGGCTGGACAAAATGAGATGCGATACATGTGTAAAATGCACACTAGATTTTAATGCCGTCATATAAAAAAGATCGTAAGATATCTCAACAATTGTTTATATAGATTGTATGTAGAAATGATATTTTGTATATTATAGGTTAAGGAAAATATATTAGTAAAATTCTACCTGTATCTTTTTACCTTTTAAAAGGGGCTACTGGAACATTTCAAATTATATCCGTAGCTTATATAATGTTTCTTTTGGACAGGGCTGCTCTAGGTCATTCACCTGGGTCCGTAGGCTGTACAATCTACCTGGGACTTAAACTTATCTCCCACCCACTGCCTGTATTGCCCTTCAGCCTCCCAGGCCACAGCAAGCCCCTGCCCAGCCCCCTTCAGCTGCACTTCACTGGCCAGATCCTCCAGGTTGCCTTATCTGTACCTTACAGATCAGTGAGACTGGAAGAGGTGATCTGAGGTCTGGTCAAATCCAGCCATGAGTCCAAAGCCTGCCACTGCCTTGGGAAAGTTAGTGCACCTCTTTGAATGCTGAATTTTCCTTGTTTAAAACAGGGAGTGATAGTAAAACTATGCTGACCATCACAAAAGATATTGTCGAGATAAATGAGTTAGTCCATACATATGAATGTGCTTTATAGATAATGAAATGACACATATAGGTAGCATTATCAGTAATTACACTTTAGCTTTTATATCATACTCATTATTGCGAGTATTAGATGATCCAACCTCTAACCACCTGATTTTGGACCATTTGCTTCTCCTTACTGGGTAACCTGGTGATTTGTAAAGCAGAGGGATGGACTGACTATCCCTCCAGGTCTGCAGTTTTATGGCAGGATGCTGTCATGTAGAATGTAATTTGGGGGGACAGACCATGGAGGGCTGAGTCTTACTTGCCCTTCATGTTCTGTGGCCTGTGTGGAGGACTCACTGTACAGTGATGGCAACAGTGAAGAACAACATCGCATCGATGTATGTACAATAAAATCTTAACCTCATATAGCCCTTTGGAATTTAGTTTTTACACTTAATGTTTTTGATTTGACATTTCCCTATCACTTGGATGGAAGTGTTTCCATAACCCCATTTTGCAGGTGAATAAATGGAAACACACAACAGTTCAGGGATGTCTCTTTGATCATCCATCTGAAAAGGGGAAGCAGGGAGGTGAACGTGGCTCCTCCCACTGCCAGCCACACCTCCCCTATCCATACCATGAGAAGAGAGGAAGCCTGGTTTGTTAAGGAGGTGCGGTGGAACCCCCACCACCTGACACCAGGGCCTCTGTGTGGAGGTGGAGGTGGAGGTGTGCCTCAGGCTGTCCTTTTGTCCCACCAGCTTGGGGCAGTGTGGCGCTTGAGAGGCCACAGCTGCTTCCTCCAAAAGCTCTCTTGCTGAGGAGCCTAAACGAACTCTGAGTGTTTTCATTGACTTTTCTGATCTTCCAACTCAAGTTAAAAGCATCATTTTGCTTCGCTGTCAGTCAATTTCACTTTTGTGAGAATTTTAAAGATGTATAAGCCCCTAAGGTGACAGTCCCAGCCTGATGCTGTCACGCTGAGCTGTGTCATATTGAATTCTGTCACTGAAGAGAAACAAAACGAAATGCACCCAGGTGTAAAATTCCAGGCCTTGTTCATTCTTATCAATACCAGATTAGAATGGCAGAGCCTAATATTATGAAATTGATATGATGAAGATGGATGTTTTAACTTTAATGGGTCGGTAACAAAATGTGTCATTTGTGTATGCATGTATTCACATGCATCCATAGACATGCACAGGCAGTGAAAACCGCTTCATTTGACCCCACTATTATTTTTAATGTTTTATTGGTAATTAGACTTGGTACCCATTATAAAATATATACTTCCTATTTTTGCCTTTTCTTGGTTGTTGTTTTGAAGCCAAATAAATTTGATTGGCTCCACATGGCTTTTTTCATCACGTTTACTGATGAGCTCATTGGATTGAGATGTGTATAGAGTATGTGTTTAGGTACATTTTCTTACAAGCGTTCCTCAAAATGCAGATTATTTTTCCATACAGCAAGCTGACAAATGAGGCCTTCGGTATACCACTGATGAGACTCAGCAGTGTAGGAGATGTGGGGGCTTTTAAAACATTTACTAGGAAATCACTATCCCACAATCTCCATGCCCCAACAAGTAGGGTATGTAAGCTCCCGCTGGCTTCACCTACCAGGACGCGGGCTGAAATGTTTTATTTATTGCTTTTGATTTTTATCATTATTCAGCAGAACAGTTTGTTTGCAAGAATTTTATGATGGGGAAATTTTAAATGACTGTTCTATCTATGGTCTTTTTTGGGTACAGTTTTAGTTGTGCTTTAAAATCATAGAAGTATTATGCTCTGAAGTATTAATGAAAATTGTATGTCCTTTAATCATCCAATAATAATGACTAGCAACACAATGCTGATTAATATTATACTACTATTAATGAGAGCAGCTATTTCACACTTTTTTTTCTATGTAGTCTTTATAATAATCCTAGGAGTTAAGCATTATTATCTCAATTTTATTAACGAGGAAACCAAGGCTTAAAGATGTGAGGTCAGCTAGGAATGGTGGCACATGCCTGTAAACTCAGTCCTTGGGAGGCTGAGGCAGGAAGATCACAGGTTCAAGGCCAGCAGTGCATGGTGACCTAGCAGGACCCTGTTTCAAAACAAAAAATAAAATAAAGATGGTGTTGTATCTCAGAGGTAGAATGCCCCTGGTTTCAATCCCCAGTGTCACAAAAAAAGAAAGAAGAGGTGAAGTCATTTGGCTAGGGTCACACAGTCTATAAGATGCTGGACTAAGATTTCAATTTAGGTCTCTTTAGTCCAAGCTATGCAGCTTTTGTATAATCATATAAATGCCTTTTCCTATAAAATCTCATTTTGGTCATCTCACAGTGCAGCAGGTAGGCTGAGAGAATGAATGTGCATACATGTGAGTGGAAGACAGGATGCAGATCTTGCAGAGAAAGGGAACAGTCGTGAGGCGTGGAATTAAATAGCAGTAAGGGGAGCTGGTGCTGGGAACTAAGCATCACGCACATTGGTTCCCCCCACTTTGCAGTTGCTGGTTATCCAGTAACAGTAGGCAAAGTTCAAGAGCAGATTAAGGTCAAATAAAACAGCAAAATGTTAGCTGTCAGATCTGTTCAGCTCAATGACGGGAGATGTGAGTTATATTACAGGGTGGTCCTCTGAGCTCAGAAAACAAAGGTGTGGAGTGGAATTGAAGTTGGCCGCCAGGCATCCATCTTTCCTTGTGATTAGGTAAAGGGCATTATTGACAGCAACAAGCGCACTCTGCAGTAGAGGGACAGTTTTCAGTGGAAGCCTTTACTCTCGACGAATCCCCAGTTTGTAACACAAAGTACAAACTTCCCTCAATTCACTTAGCTGTCTTTGCAGCAGAGGGAGAGCGTGTTTTTAAGCAGAAAAGGCAATGTGTTTAAAGCATATGGTTTGAGCTTGCCACATTTTGCTGTAAACACAGTAGTGTTCAGTAAATGCTGGTAGAATGGATAAAAACCGAAGCCAGAGACACTGAGTGTGGTAATGCCACTTCTCCGCTGAGTCACCCTCCTTGTGTCCCCTTTTACCCCGCTCATCTTCTCAGTTCATTATTGCCTATATTCCCTGTTTACTTATTCAATTTCTGGTTCTGTTCAGCAAGCTTCCATCAGGCACTTCCTGTGTGCAGGGCCCTGGCCTGTTACTGGGCATTGAACAGTGATCTAAAAGCACGAAGCCAACTGGATCTCACCTTCTTAAGGGGAAACCAGCAGTTGGATAGTAGTTGGATAGTATCTCCAGTAACAACTTGTGACTAACTGCATTTGTCTACAAAAACTACAGTGGACTTAGAATTCCCTGCGACCTGGCCTGAGCGCACCTGCTGTCATCCTTGGGTGTCTATCTGACAGTGCTGCATAGGTAGGGACAGCTTTGGAGTCAAACAGCCCTAAACTTGAATCTCAATGTTGCTGCGTTTTTAGCTGTTCCTTTCTCTAGGTCTCAGTTTCATCTACAGAATTAATAAACAGAAATACCATGAAAACTAGAAAAAATACAAGTCACTTACCTTAGTACCTGGTCCTTAGAGAAAACTCAAGTAAAACTGGACTCACTATATTAGCAAACGTTCACGGAGCACATTTCTAGGTGAGCACTATTCTAGGTGCCTTGACTGCAAAAATGATTGAGGGGCAGGTAGTTTCAGTGGAGTGCTGTAGCATGGTTGCTGAAGAGTAAGGAGCGGGAGGTCAGGTGACTAAGGAACAGTGGAACCCATGGGTCTAGACAGGAAGCCTCCTTAGGATGGGGCAGATACTCAGGTTCCACCCTAACCCGGGTCCCTGCCTTCCCAGTGCCCACTGAACACAGCTGCATCTCTGTGCAAACTCTGGGATTGACCATTAGGGCACAGGTTACAAATTTAGGGTATTAACACCCCTAGTAGCAGGCCTTGAAATAAGACCCTTAGGAATCAGTGTGTATATACCTCAGCTTCCCACTCTTTGGTTATATTAATTCTGAGGAGTGTGTTTTTATGCTTTCTCTAGAGTTTCTGGGCATTTGGCTTAAGGATGCACCTTGTGTTGGCCGATTTAATTCTTGTAATCCCTTCTTCATTCCCAACCAGTGTTCCTTGCATCTCCCAAGTAAAGAACTTCCCTGAAATCCTTATTTCAGAGTCTACTTTAGTGCAATTTAAACTAAGGCTGGAGTGTTTTCCTAGCTTGTTTCCACAAAGGTCATGTGCCTATTTCAAGGTCTTTGATATTCATAGGTACTTTTCATGTGGCCTTGCAAATCAGCCATCAAATTGTTTGAAATTGTGGCTTTATTAAACTTTTAAGAGTTGAACTCTTTAAGATAGAAATATACAGCCCAAACCAGGACTCGATGCCTTGCCAGGAGAAACAAACACCCAAAAGGCATTTAAGCTCTTTTGGAGAAAGAAATTTGGTATAAATTAGTTCATTACATTATTTTTGCAAATGGACATTTAAAAGTTTTTTTCTGCTCTTTCTTTGGGGGGAAATTCATAAACTGAAGAGTCCACAGTTTTATCACTTATTTCCATGATGTCTAGAATAATATCTGTTAATAATAAAAATAAGTGTTAATAATAAAAGTAACCACATGTTTGCCATGCAGTTGGGCAGTGTGTGCCACGCATCTTATGTACAGCCTGATACATGCTACATTACCTTTGTCTTACATGCCAGACACCAAGGGGTTAAAGGAGGGCTGAGACCCAGGTCTTCCTGACTTCAAAAACACTGTGTCTTTTTCAGTTTTCACACATTGCCTCTTGCAAAAGCCCCTGGCTAGCCGAAAAACCAAGAGGAGTGTGGACCTTAACATGGGGTTTTAGGAGCAAGAGTAACTGTGAAAAACCAGACCTAAGCTTCAACACTGTTTTTTTTTTTTTTAAGGAAAAGAAGGAATCACAAGTCATAGCCTGTTACAGAATGGCACTGATTTTTTTTTAGTACGGGGAACCAAAAAAAAAAAGGGGGGGAGGAACAGGAGGAAAGACATGGTCCTAAAATTTTGACTTAAATCTAAGGGAGAAGTACACATAAGTCCATTGGTGTTGATGTTCCCGCCTTCCTTTATAGACTCATCTGTTACTCTATTTCAGACCTTGGTAGTGAGGGCTGGGAACTTGTGGAGCTGGACGTGGAACTGTTGGCTTCCACGGATAGTGCTGTCTGCTAGATGGAGGTACTGTTTCATCCCAGGCTGTGGAGGGAGCTAGTGGTGAAAGATCATCTCCTGTTGCTTTAACAGCTATAGTTCCCTTTACTAAGCATCCCTTTCTGTCCCTCTCCCTCCTTTTCTTTCCCTGTCTCCCCCCTTTCTTTCCCTAAAGCCTTTCTAACAAGCTCTTAGTTACCTAAATTACAGAACAAAGCCAGCTTCCCACTAACCTCTTTGGACTTCAATTACAGACATTCAAATGCGTTCCATGCTCCAGAGCCATCAGCACTAAATAGCACATAAGCACTTATGTGCTTAATGTAAACTTGTTGAAAAATGTACATTATTTTTCATTGACTTTAAATTGGTTAAATGCTCATTGAAAAGAATAAAGTGAATTGGTATCAGAGAGAGCCTTAAAAGAGAGAGAGAAGGAGAAGAGCCAATAAAGGCATGAGGTTTCTAAATGTAGATCCGCTAATTTCTCTTGGCGGCAGTCATTTGGTCTGTACTGTTCAAATGTACTCAGAGACATCGTACCTATTAATGAAATTAGATTTGTTAAGCCAGTGTGCTGGAAAGGCAGGTTCTACTGAAAGCGCTTCAACAGTCTCAGGTCTGGTCTCGGTCTGCCGGTCTGCCACTCACTAGCTGCACGACCTTGAGCAAAGGAATTTGACTCTTTTGAGCCTTGGTTTTCTCATCTGTAAGATAAGGGAGGGCAATAAGACCTAGGTCATATGATTGTCACAAAAATGATAGGAGACGATGCATGTATGCATCTTGCAAAGTCTTTGCCACATAAGTAGTGGATCGATAACTCTTGTTTCTATTTCTAAATAAAGCTACTGATATCAGAGTCCACATTTTAGCAAAAATATACTTCTCTCCTTGATAATGGTGATTCTGCTATCTTCTGCCTACCTTGTGGGACCCTGTTGAGGAGAGCTTTTCGAAGCCACCCTCTGCTTGTCCCACAGCTGAGCTCTGCAAGGGCAGAGGCGATGCCTGTCCCCCCCTCCCTGCTCTACAGGCAATGCCTGGCAAGTTGAAGGTGCTCAGTAAGTGCTGGGGGTGGGGCATGTACAAAAGGAAGAATGAAAGGCAGTAGGCTGACCTAGTCAATTACTACTGAGGTGAGAGTGCCAGAAAACCACACATCCTGGGAAGTTTTGGCTTCCAAGCCTCCCTGGGACCCTGCCTCTCATTAGACAGGGCTTCCAAACTCTCCTTTGTGTTGGGTGCAGATGGATTTCCTTCCCTCTTGTGCTTCAGATACTGAGGAAAGCTGCAATGCATGGCGAACACACAAAGAACCCAGTGCCTTCAGAGAGGAGCTCCTGTCCCTGAAATTCCATTAACACTCTCAAATGGGTAGGCTTGAATTTCCCACAAAACACCCTTCTATCCCGAAGGTGAGAGGCTCCTGTGAGAAATTGTTTCTACCATCTTTTAGCTCTGTGTTGAAAGCTCTTGAAAATCAGTGTTGCCCTTTGTATTTTAATGGAGGTGGGAGTTGAAGAATTTATTGTCATTGTTCAGAGCCTGCTAGACATACCTCTGGACACAGTGAATGGAGAACTACAGTTCGTCCTCTGTATCGCGGGCTCTGCATTCTGATTCAACCAACTGTGGAGGGAAAATGTTAAAATCTGTACTGAATATGTATAGTCTTTTTCCCCCTGTCATTACTCCCTAAACAACCATTTACATTGTATTGGGTAGCATAAGCAATATAGAGGTGATTTTAAGTACATAGGAAGATGTGTATCGGTTACATACGTATACTACACTATTTTATATCAGGGACTTGTGCGCTTGAGGAGTGCTGGAAATATTTCTTTGCAAATACCAAGGGACAAGGGACGACGGTACTTTGTTAAAGTAAATAGTAATAATAGATAGCCCTTCAGCCTTAATCACAATTGCTAATTCAGACTGTATTTATTGTTTAGCTGTTGTGCAAAATACTTTGCGTACATTTAATCCTCAGGACAATTCCAGCAAAGCCTTTAGTATGCTTCCTACCATTCATACAAGGCAACTGAGGCTCAGAAAGCGAGATGGTGTCCATGAAGAGCATGCTACCAAAGAAGTGCCCAGGTCAGGGATCAAATCCGATGATGCCAAACCTAGGCCTTTTCCTCTTGGTATTTTAGATCCAAACTGAGAGTTAACCTGCTAGACCAGCTGGTATCAACAGAGTGTTTCTAGACCACTGTTTTGATTTTGTGTTTCATGGGAACTTAGGTCTGCAAACGTACCTCAGAGTCTGCATAGCGGGAAGAGATCAGGGAAGAGCTGAATAAATGGTGTCTGTTGTCCCCGCTCCCATTTCAAAAGAACTGCCATTTAATCTTTTTTATATTTTGGGGTTTCCAAGTTACTAAGCTGCAGAGCAAAACCAGCTTCTAGATACCTTCCCTCCCTTCCTCCTTCTCTCCTTCCTTCCTTCCTTTCTTCTCTCCTCCCTCCCTCCCTCCCTTCCTTCCTTCTTTCCTTCCATGTTGTAGGTTGAACCCAGAGCTCTGCACAGACTAGTCCAGCACTCTACCACTGAACTATACTTTCAGCCCTCAATACTATTTCTTTTAGGGGAAAAAAAATCTGGCCTTATATCATTGTTCCAGGAAGAGTCAAACCACACCTAGCAAAGCAGACCTCCTTGTCTCAGCCAGTCGTGCAGAGCCAGAACAGGTGCTTAATGTTCTTCAAGCAAATGGGCCCTGAGAGACAGCGTAGGTGAAAAGCACACGGGTGTGGACATGGGTTGGAATGGGGATGTGAGTCCAGTGCAGTGGCACCAATTCTGTAAGCCTGACCATGGAATAGACACACATGAGGTCATTCTCAGCTGGAAGTGGGGATGGTCCAAGGTCCCCACTGCTCACCTTGTTCTTGGTCAGTTTAGCTTAAAGTTGGCCTGTTTGGTCTTCCAGGGGTTTGCCGCTGCCACAGGAGCCATTTTTCAGAGTAGCAGACTCAGTGAGCAGCGGTGGCAGCCAGTCTTGTGAGCCACTGGTTCCCATCTCACTGAGGCCCCTACTCTCTTGGGCCTGGGGTCCCTGCTGTGCTCATCCACTGAGTGTCAAGGGGCACACTTCACTTTCCCTGTCAGCAGCGAGCTTGCAGTCTAGCAGGAAAAGATAAATGCAAAGTTTAGTGGAAAAACAGAGGAGAAAATGACAAGGGAGAGGGGCCTTGAGGCATTGGTGAATTTGTACAGAGGAGAAAGAACAAGGGGCTCTTTAGATCATCCAAAACTTAGGGATGTGAAAGTTTGTGGGGTGATTACTCTGTGTGGCTGCAGCTAGGGGGAATGATGCTTCTTTTTTGCTCCTTGTCCCCACTGTTTGTCTACCTAGATCATTTCTGTGTGACCATCCAATCCACTCCACCACAGTTCCTCTGCTGAACTCAGATCTCAACCAAGAGATTTCAGTTTAAACCCTGTCCTGCAGGAGTCCCTGTTACAGGACCTTTTGGAACACATTCTTTTATTTATTTATTTATTTATTTGCAGTACCGGAGATTGAACCCAGGGGCATTCTACCTCTGCGCTACACCCCTGGCCCTATTTTTTATCCTTTATTTTGAAACCGGGTCTCGTGAAGTTGCGGAGGGCCTCACTAAGCAGCTGAGGCTGGCCGCGAACCTGGATCCTCCGGTCTCCACCTCCCAAGTACTGGGATTACAAGCGTGCACCACCACGCCAGGCCTGGCATGCATTCTTTTGCAGTGATTGCTCTTCCCCCTTCACTGTGCTGGAAAATCTAGGTAAGCAAGGCCCGTGCCTGTGTGTTCATTACCAGAGACCTAGTGCAGGGAGAGGACCCCACTGCCAGGGTGGGCCGAGTCCAGATATGGCGAGTCCTGATTTTGGACTTTATCCTGAAAGTAACAGGACCCCTCTGAACTTACTAAAGTAGGGAAATTACATGATCTGATTTGCGCAGAAAAAAGATAATTGGTACCAATGTGATGACTTAATCACAGGGTTTCAATGAGGCTGAAATGAAATAATGGATGGATGCAAAAACGCTTTTCTAAACTGTAAAGTGCTCATCCAAATGGAGGGTGTAGCCACCATACCCTTTTTATTTGAAGCCTACAGTTCAGGATTAGTATTTCAGTGAGTGAACCCCCACCCAAACCTCCCAATTTCTAATCCCCATTCAACCAGTAATTGAATGGTTAATTCCACTTTACATTTTCTCTTCTTCCAGAGTGATTGCAGGTGAAGGGATCCCCATGACAGACCTGGCCTCTCTTTGCATTTCAATGGGTTCCCAAGTGGAACTGCCAAATTCCACCAAGCTATTAAAATGGGCAGCAGACCAACAAAATCTGTCCTCATCAAAAATTCAGTAAAATAAAATAAAAAGATGTAAGGCCACATTTTCAAAGGAACTCAGCCTGGTCCCCTTGTATTTTTTATGGATGCAAAATGTATCTTTTTGCACCTGCAAGCATAGTCTCTATAAGCCAATGATAGACTCCAAATTGCCAAGGCTTAAAAAAAAATCTGCCTTTCAAATTCAGCCCAGAAACGATAGTAATGAAACAAGGATGGGATGGAGGGCTGCCTAAAAAACTATTTATAGGAATATTGGGGGAGATAATTGCTATCTTGTGGCTTGTTCTGAAATACCTCTGCTTGGCAGAAATATGTATGCCGCACATCCGAGATTGAAGGGAATCCTTAAAGATAGAGGATTACATGAACTTCTGACAATGAAATCCCGAAAGCTTCCCTTTTCTTTCACCCATTTTTAAAATTACTTAGTCTGGGTAAGATGCTATGGAAATTTAAAATTTATTGCATGCCTAAATTCATCTTTCATCAGAACTCTTACAGAACTGACTTATTTAGCTCCTGCTAGGTCTCAGGCCCTGTGCTTGGCTCTGAGAATTTAGTGATGAACACTGGACAGGTCCCTATTCTCCTAGACTTTCCAATTGAGTACAAAAGACAGCTGCTAATGAGCAGTCAAACAATTAATTACAATTATAAGAGCTCTGGGAGAAAATATCACATTCCACTAGAAGGGAAACTCCTTGAGGGCAGGGAGTTTGTCTGTCTTGTTCATGCTGGATGCATAGTTGCTAGAACAGACTTGATATGTATTTGTGCATGAATTTCTGAAATGCAGGAAGAAGTCTCAGATTGTAGAGAGGGCCCTAACATAGTAAGTGAAGGCCAGGATGGTGGTTCTCCCCAAGTAGGTGGCATTTAAGTTGGGACTCGGGATTAACTGACTAAGGGTGGGCACCAGAGTGAGTGAAGGGGAATAGAGAATGTTCTGAGAGAAGGAAGAGCTTGTGAGACCTCAAAGACAGATCCTGGCCCTCAAGGCAGTGAGAGAAGCTGGACTCTTGAAGAAAGTGGAAGAGGAAGTCTGGTATTGTGGTGGCCAAATCCTGTGGGACATTGAAAGTTACAGTCAGCAAGCAGTAGTGCTAAGAGGGTTCTGTTCTAGGAGAGTCCTGCTGTTGAAATCCGAAACTCTTTTGCACGGTGGCATCACTGGGTCTTAAAGGACTGATTCCTAGGAACGATTTGGATGTTGATGGATGTTACCATTCAGTGAGGGCTATACACATACATTCCAAGGGAGCATGGTGGGGACATAGTGAATGATAGTTTTGTGACCAATGAATCAATGGATTCTTACTTATGCCTACTGTGTGCCAGGCAGAAAGATGGTGTCATTGACCACATTACAGAAACCCTGCAGCAAGGGCATCTCATTGCACTTTTTCCAATGGTTTTGCAAAAAGAGCAGTGGCTTCTAGTTAAAGTCCCAGCCCTTGCCAATGCTTGGCTGTGTGGCCTTGAAAGAGTCACCTAAGATCTCTGAATTAAATGCATGTAATGCCTCAAGCACAGTAGCCATCTCATAATAAATGCTGCTACTATTCTCATATCTGCATTTATTCATCCAACAAACATTTGTTGCATGCCTAGTACATACTTGGCCCTAGGCTAAGTAATAAGGATCCTGTAATGATTCAGGGCACTAAGAAAAATTTCTTGCCTTGTCTGCTTACTTCAGGTAGCTTATTTTCGTTATCAAGTGAGAATATGTATGGAAATGTTTTGTAAATTGAAAAATAACATATAAACATGAGTTGTTTTTATTCTATAATCTTGCCAGTTCATTGATCACCTTCAAGCATTTACTTACAAAATGCTTTTCAAGTCACTTGCGTGGGGGGTCTGATCAAATATAATTATAAAAATTATAGCTATCATTTATTTAGTTCTTGTCAAGTCCCAGGCACTACACCAAGGGTACATATACTAACAAATTTAGTCCTTACCATACCGGGAGGCCCAGAAAGGTCAAGCTCTTACCCCAAATTATATAGTGGGAAGCAGCAGACTCAGATTTGAGGCAGGCCCTCTGCCACCAGACCACATTCTTATAATCTCTGTACTGTCTAACATGAAACTCCAAGACTTGTTTCTTATTTCTTCATGAAATTAGTCATTGCTTACTGCCTACCTTCCTCCCATAGAATACACTGCACGTTCCCTGAGGGTGAGACCATATTGATTTTTACCCAAGGTGCCTAGCACAGTGCCTGGCATACATATGTGCTCAATAGATAAACTCTGGAACTCTGGGTGGATGCTTTCTAGCAGCTTAAGCCACGGACTGGTGCTACCAGATGGCTTCAGACTGAAGCGCAACAGAACAATGTCTCTGAAAGGGCTTAGGTGGTAAAGGACAGACGGGATCACCAGTATTTTCAGACCTGTAGGGAACAGTATTCTGGAAGAAGTGGACTTTCTTGCCTAAAGTCTTTCTGATTATGTAATTGAAATAAGGGCTAGATTAAATGGAATAATGATTTTGAGGCCCATAGTCCTCTTAGGACCATTGTGTTGGCAGTGATGACCGTGGAAAGACTAATGTCATGGAGCCCCATTCCTGTAGATTGCAGGTGTGCAGCGAAGACTCTTTCGGCCCCTTCGTTATGCTGCCACTTGTTAGGACGGCTTGGGCTTGGTACTAGTTTAGCTACTTTTCCTGTGCACTTAGGTCACTTGTTCCTTTAAACCATCCTGGTGAGTCTCCGCTCCTCTCTTCTTTTGACAGACAAGGAAACTTGGGCTCAGAGAGGTGAGAATGATTAACTCATGGTCACAGAGCTGGCCATGGAGCTGCAGCTGGGTCCTGACTCCTACTCCCAACGCCTTTTGTTTTAGCATTGCTGAATCTTTCATAGCAACTATTTTATTCCCCAAACATCTGCAGTTGCCTTGTCGATGATCCATGACTTCACTGTAGTCACAGTTCCTGCACCAGGAGGCTTGGAACAAATGAACCATGCACAGCCTGCAGTCCTCTTCCTCGTTCAGGGTTGTCATGACCATGCTTACATTTTCACCCATGTGACTCTCTTCTCCACTGAGGCTGAACTTGAATCTGCAATCCTCCTGTCACAGCGTCCCAAGTACTGGGATTACAGGCATGTGCCACCACGCCCAGTCCCTATTGGATTCTTAAAAGTGTCCACTAGTTGATCTTCTTTTAAAAAAATAAACAAAAAAGATAGTAATTCAAATTTTTACTTTAATAGGATGTTGTTTGTGATAACATGCCCAGAAAAAAGTAATTTTTTAGCCTCCTTTTCTACCCTAAAATTAAACTCCCTGTCTTTACTGCCACAAGGACAAGACTAGTTCCCCAAGGACAGAAAACCAGTTCCTGCCCTTACCTCCGCCCCAGGACAAAACCGACTCCCACCTCTGTGTTTAACCCCCTACCCTAAACTAATCACTTTACTTCTAAATAAGGGAAAACTTTCTGTGGTTGGCTGATTCGAACCCAAACTGCAAAAGTCTGTTTCTGCACCCCCAGCTTGTTCTATAAAAAGGGAGCTGTAAGCTACACAAGGGGCTGCTGTTCTAGCCTGTGCTGGTGGACGGTAGCCCCGTGGTATTAAAGCCTCGCCTTAACTGAGATGGTGGTCTTGGAATTTCTGTTTCTCGCGCATTGTTCAAGAGTTAGGATATGCAGGAACTCTTTCTGATTTCATCTCAAAGAAGACTTCTTGGCAAGGTGGCAAAGATGCTGGCCAGCGGCTTTAGCAGGTGGACATGGAGTCACATACTGTGGTGGACTTAGGTCCAGGCAACCGTCCTCACTAATTATAACCTTAAGTCTCTCCCTTCTCAAGCCTGTTTCTTTGTCTGAAAATTCTAGTCTTTCCTCTCTACAGTTGCCAGAGATTTTTTCTTTAAAAAAATATTCTTAGGATCAATGCCTTAGCTTTCCCACAGACTGTATAACCCATTGCTGGCTGCTGCTGGGACTGGCAGACCCTTGGGACCTGGGCCTCCACATATGCCCCATGCACTCCAGCACCCCACGCTTCCCTCCATTCTCCTAGAACACTCTGTTATTTCATCTACTGCTTCTCCTTCCAGTCTTGCCTTTCCTCTTTCTCTCCTTTGAAAAAACTCATCTTCTCCTTCAGATTTCAACTTACAGGCGGCTTCACCTGGGATCCTTCCTTCTTTCCCCCGGGAAAAGTTCATGGTGTGTGTGTGTGTGTGTGTGTGTGTGTGTGTGTGTGTGAGAGAGAGAGAGAGAGAGAAAGAGAGAGAGACAGACAGACAGACATAGACACAGAGAGAGAAACAGAGAGGTCTAGAGAGTGTGTACTCAGCCAGGATAGGGATGGAGTTGAACACTCCAGGAAGAGGGACCAACAAATGCAAAGGGGAAATAGTTTGGCACACTTGGTGCACTGGAGGAATGGAAAGAGGCTAATGTTCCTCGTATATAAGAAGAATGGGAAGAGATGAGTCTTCAGATGTAGACAGAGCCTGAAGTAGGGATGGGTGCTCATTTTATTGTAAATGTCCTCAGAAGGTTTGGAAAGCCTTTATCACCTTCCATACGATTCTCCTGCTTTAGGATCATGTCTTTCTCCCCTGCCTGACTGAATTCCTGAGGGCAGCACCAGGCCCTCCACTCTACATCCCTCTCTGTCACAGGGTGCGGATTTCATAGGCACAATGAGGAGACACAGGAAGGGATGGAGAGCTCTTTTTTTCTTTTTCAGTACTGGGGGTTGAACCCAGGGCATTCTACCTCTGAGCTACACCCCAGCCCTATTTTTTATTCTTTATTTTGAAACAGGGTCTCACTAAGTTGCAGTGGGCCTCACTCAGTAGCTGAGGCTGGCTTTGAACCTGCGATCCTCTGGTCTCAGCCTCCCACGTACTGGGATTACAGGCGTGCGCCACCATGCCAGGCTTGAAGAGCTCTTTTAATAAGCTGGTTTTGTCTCCAAACCCAAGCATGCTAGAAGTTGTTCACATGCCTTCTCACTTTTCCAGCTCCTATTTTAATGCCCTTCTACCTTCTTGGTGTGGGTTTGGCAGACAGAGTTTATGGAAGAAGCAAATTTTCATTTGTTATAGTTTATGTTTATTGTATGTATATATCCTCATTATTTTATGTGCAAAGACTGTTTCTTCAGCGATACTCTTTAGGGAGATAATATGCAAAGATATCTTCTATTTCATTTTTACTAACACCATTGTAGTTTGCTAAATCATCACCATCAAACCATACTTTAATTTAATGTACTTTATTGCTTTCCAAAGCATTTCCTCTGAGTAAGATTACATTCCCTGCATTTAAAAAAATAACTGACTCTAAAATATACAAGTGAAATTATACAAATGTTTTGTCCTCTTCCGCCCTTTTGTGTCTGTCTCTTATTTGTGAGTAATGGAAGCCACTGACCAGAGGGAGGAGAAGCTACTCAAAGAGGGCTATAAAACCAAGTGCTCCTCCAAATACTCCTTGGATTTGAAATTAGATGAATATAGTACTAGAATCTAGCACTACTGCTAATTAACTGTGAGATTGTAGGCAAGCTACACAATATTTTAAAGCTTCAGTTGCCCTGTCTGTAAAATGAGGATAATTGTACCTCACTCATATTATGGTTTTAATACCAGTTTTTAAAAGAAAATATTAAAGTGCTTGGCAGAGTTCTAGCCCATAGCAGGTGATAAAGAAACAGCAGCTCTTATTATTAACAGGTAAAACACTATAACTTCACTCGAGTTATTGGATGTTTTGTTCCTCTACCTCCTCATCTCTAAAACACACGTAGTGATGGCAGTTTACCTAATAGATGTGTTGTATGGATCAAATGAACCAGCACCTATAAAGTGCTTAGGTAGTACCTGGAATATGGTAAATCCAGAGTAAATGTTAGCTTCTATTATTAATAATATCTGTTATTATATGGGGTTGCCCTCTGTTTTCAAACACCAAATGAAAGTGAATTTTCCCATTATGTAAGGGCCAAGTTTTGAATCACCCAAGCAAAAAGGACTGTATCAGACATTATTGATTATTCTTCACTTAATGGGAGGTGCCTGTGAGTCAGAAATATTTTCAATTTCTGATTTATCTGAACAGTCATCGTGGTGACTGTAACGTTCTGGAGTCTTTGTTGCCTGTTAGCTTGGTTAACCCATTGAAATGTGCCTAGTGAGTCAGGTGATGAAAATTGTCTTGATTAAACAGAATTGTCTAGACCATGTGGAGCTCAGATCAAGAATTATGAAAACCCTTACATTAACAAAAGCCTCTCCTCATGTGGTCCAGGACTCCATCAAAGGATCTATCAAGGTTTGCTAAAACCCCTGCCCTGCCAAACACCCACCTGTTTCTCCCTGCATGCTTATTGTCTGTTACATGAGAACTCTGAAAGAATTGGGAGATTTGTTGGGGAAGTGAGTTCACGGCCTCATCTCCAGCTCTGGGGGTTGCACCATGGTGAGGATGAGGATGGCCACACTGAGCTAGTGTAGATAGAACTGGCTCCTCCACAGATGGAGAATACACACTTGTGTTTCAGAAGTGCCTTTTTATATATACTTTATTTGGTGCATTGTAATCACACATCATAATGAAGTTCAGAGTGATAGAGACATACATGCACACAGCACTTAGTGAGTTCCCCCCACCCCAGCCGCCCCCCTCTGACCCCCACTCCCTTCTCTTCCTTGTACATGATACTGAGATCGGTACTGGTAATTTTGTATATGTATGGAGTGTCACTAGAAATGTTTCCTTTATCAAGTCTCCCCCTCTACCTCCCTCCCCTAGATGCCCTCCATTGCTTCACTGGGATTTCTCTTCCTTTATCTGGAGTCTCTCTTGTATCTCAATTTCTCCCTAGCTTCCACATATGAGAGATAACATACACTATTCCAAAAGTGCTTTTTTTCCTCATTTTCCATTTTTTATTTTTAATCAAAATACAGTTTTTGTACTTATTTACATGGTAGAATATTATTTGATATATGTATATAATGTATAAAAATTAAATCATGAATGTATCATCATTTACATCTCCTACAGTGTTATATATATATATATATATATATATATATATATATATATATATATTTGTGGTACCGGGGATTGAACCCACGGGCATTCTACCTCCAAGCTATACCCCCAGCCCTATTTTTTATTCTTTATTTTGAAACAGGGTCTCACTAAGTTGCAGAGGGCCTCACTAAGTAGCTGAGGCTGACCCCGAACCCGGATCCTCCGGTCTCCGCCTCCCAAGTACTGGGATTACAAGCACGCGCCACCACACCCGGCTTGCAGTGCTATATTTTTATATGTTAGGAACTTCCAAACACTACTCTTCTAGTTATCTTAAAATGTACAATCGATTGTTGTAGAATATTGTTATTCCACTGTGCTGTGGAACATTAGAACTTCTTCCCCAATGTAACGCTGTTTTGGCACCTATTATCCACCCTTTCTCTACTCCCCCCAATCCATCCTAGCCTCTAGTGACCCCTCTTTTACTCACTACATCTAGGCGATCAACTTTTTTAGCTTCCATAAATGAGGGAGAACATATAATATTCATTACCCTGAGCCTAGATTATTCAGAAGTGCTTTTTGAAAACAGCTTTATGAGCTGGGGCTGTAGCTCAGTGGTAGAGCACTTGCCTAGCATGCATGAGACCCTGGGTTCAATTGCCAGCATACAATAACAACAACAACAAAAAACAGCTTTATGGAGATACAGTTGATGTGTAATATATAATGATTTGGGCATAAAGTGTACAATTTGATACATTTGGACTTACATATACATCTATGAAGCCATCATATACAGCAACTGATCTGCTTGCTGTTATTGTACGTTAGTTTTCACTTTGCATAATTTTATATTTAAGCATTCATAAGCCATGCACTGTTATTTTGATCTGGCTCATTTTACTTGACATAATTATCTTTTTAAGGCAAATTTGAAGCCACACTGCCTATCGACAAAATTGTGTACTGGACCATTTCTAGTAATAGCCACCAATTCCTAAGTATGTGCACTACTTGTAGGGATTCCAGGCTTGTATCTCTTTAAATCATCACAACAACCCTCTTTTTTTGTTGATGTTGTTTTTTGTTTTTTGGTACTGGGGATTGAACCTAGAAGCATTCTACTTCTGAATGAACTACACCCACAGCCATTTTTATTCTTTTGTTTCGAAACAGGGTCTCCCTAGGTTGTGGAGAATCTAGCTACATTGCTGAGGTTGTCCTTGAACCTGAGATCCTCCTGACTCAGCCTAGCAATACTGGGATTATAGGTGT